>KN885516.1:53060-80009 GCA_000934455.1 Apostichopus parvimensis | reverse complement strand
TTGATTGATAGCTGGCTGGTTCTAGCTGTTGATCAGATCTGCCCTTCTCCAGTTGTTGATTGTATTTATAAATAAACATGACTTGAGGTGGTTATTTATTGATAACCATTTCATGCTGTATCATGTTTTTTTGAGCCGTCAACCCAGGTGACTTGTTTTAGCTCCTTCCTTTGCTAACTCTTTCGGTAGTCCCAGCAGCAGCCCCCGGAGCGTAAGGTCGCTTTTCACTTGGAAGATGAAGAAGAAAATGATGAAACACTGGCCAAGCTTGCTGTACTCTCAAAATTAAGGCAAGTTTACAATATTTGTTCTGGATTCTGTCAAATGCCACTTGTTTATTTGTTACTGTGTTTTAATACTGCAAGTGAAATTTTAATCCTTTTAGATTTGTTTATAAAGTTGTTATCTTCTATCAGGAGAGAAGTCTCCATGTCTTATGTTGACCATATTAATTGTCTTTAAACAGATACCACAGGTTGGTAAATAATTTATGTGTGCAGAACCTACTGCGGCAAAGAGGTATAGAAAAGCAGACAACACTGATTAGTTAATCATGCATAAGTTCATATAACTTTCAGATGGTCAATAATCCCTCCGCTTTTTCTAAACTAATGGTCACCCTCTGTCTTGAAGATGATGACTTCAGGAGACACAATCTCAACAGTTACTATTTGATTTGTGTGATAGAGATAACTGTCATGAACAACTTCCCTAAACAGCTAAGAAAAATCTGATTCCTTTTGGGAGAAATAACAGATTTAATGATACTTAACACAGATAGATAGCTGGAGACTTGATCAAGTTTAATTTGACATCATGAAGCCACAAGTGCTTCAGTTCTTATATTCCTGTTTTAATTACAACGTTTATTGTCTGTAATGGAGTTTGCAACTGTGACACTAGTAACATTCTACCTGGAAATTGGGAAAAATAAAAACAAAGGGAAAGTAAAAGGTTTCGGATCCTACCGGTATTATGACATCACAGATAAATTTATAATATGGCAGCTTTCAGACACAATTTTTGAACTAAAGATATCTCCCAAATGGAGCAAGATTTTTCTTAACTGTTTGAGGGAGCTGTTCTTCATGAAGATCTAAGCTGAAGGTGATGGTTGGGTTTGTGTTTCTGCTTTTAACAAGCCTAATGAAATGGAATTCAGATGGCCAGTGACTGGCATCACAATCAGAATGGCCATTATGAAGGACTGGCAATTCATGAAACATGCTTGAATGGTTAATGAAAAAACAGTTGGTTGGGTTTTGTAGTACAGTATGTTCCTCACACATTGCTAGAATTCATTTGTGACTTTAATCTTGAGAGCCAATTTAGTTTGTTCTGTTTTCGATCTGAGGTAATGAAAACGTCGGATAGGGTTACCTGATATAACCTGATGTAAGGACTAGTAAGCCTCCTTTTTTTAAATGTTACATTATTTTTATTCTCCCTGAAGGGCTAGACTGTCCTCTAGCGATGACGAAGATGATGATGATGCTTCCGATTCAGATGTTGCGATTCACAGCGACAGCATCATTGATTACCAAACATCTCCGAAGGCAGACCTCCGTCAGAAAAAAACAAGACGCCTTCGCAGAAAAGGGGCTCCAAAGTCTCCAGTTTCTGGCAGCCTCCTACAAGGTCGATCCCCACCCAGGGTTAGATTTGAAGATGCGTTGGATTCACAGGCGAAGGGAACGATGGGTAAAATCAGACGAAAGATTGGAAAAGAAAAAAAAGTCCACGATATTGAAAGAAAAGTAAGACCGTCTTTTAAGGAAATAGCGAAAGTGGTTTAAAGTTAGCTAATGACTCTTGAAAATTGCAGCTTTTAAGATTGAGGTACATATGATTAAAGTTTTAGATAATTTGAAGCCTCTCAACACATCGGCAAGCAGTTGTTACGGGTTATGTTGGTACATATAATGAAGTAGATAATTGGATTAGCAAGAGGAGGGTGTAGATTTCTTGCTTCACAGTTGGATAGTTGATCAGTTGATAGTTGGCAGTCTCTGTGGCAATGGAAACAAAAGGTTGTGCTCTGCTTAAAATTCTGTTGAATTAAAGGCAATTGAGAGTTGTATCAAAGACAGGTATGTACTGAAAATTTGTAGCGAGAAAAAGCCCCGACATTAATTGGACAATGTCACAAGCTTTATTATCATCATCGTGTGTATTGTATGTATTATTACATATTCAAAGTGTACGGAGATATATAATTGGAACTCTAGGAGTTGTGAAAGGTTCCTTCTTTATTTTGTAAGCTGCCTTGGTATTATAAAATATTGTAGGTATGGTGTAATCTTAGTTCAAATTTGTGGGACGGGGGGGGGGGGCAGGGGGCAGTAACTCTGGAAGTCACCCATGGAATTATAAAAGGATGTAGTTATGGTGTAATGTTGTTCCAAATCTTGGGGCTGTGGAAGGGGGGGTAATAACCTTGGAAGTCACGGTTTGATTTAAAGATGAGTTTGACAATATTGTCACCATTGACTTGAGTAAATTTTTATTGGGTGTCACTCTGTTCTAGCAAAGTACTAACATTAAGGTTGTGAGAATGAGTCTCCCCAGTTCATTTGAGATGAGTTGTACACACATAAATTGATTTCACTATATAGAACCTAAGATGCTTACCATATAATTAATTTCTATTTTTATAGCATATCATTAAAAAGGTTCCAAAACTTCAAAAAAGAATAAAAACATATATTTTTGAGAGTGTAGAGAAAAGTCCAAAATGCTTCAAAATCGACAACAAGAAGAAAGTAAAAAAGTGCCAGAGGCAGATGCAAATGCAAAACATCAGCAACACTTCAAGCTTGATATCATATTTCTTCCATTTCTTTAATTACGATAAAAGTTATGGAAGAAACCATTTAATTTTCAAAAGAATCTTTATGAATTCCCGTCACCATCTCTTCTACTTAGACTTTGCAGTTCCTCTACTCTGCTGGCTTAAAGGAACTTCAAAGGGAAATGGAAGAACAAGGAGCTACACGCAAGAGATTAGTCAAACAGCAGGTAAGCTAGTTTCTGAATCGTGGACGTTTTGTATCAGGAAGTTGATGTGTTTGCGATGTGTCATGTCCTGCTACAGTGGGATAGCTACAGGGAAAAAGGTTATGGAAGACTACTGCATTTAAGAATACTGCTACATGGAAATTAACTGCTAGGAGGACTGCTATACGGAGAGACAGCAAGAAAGAGATTGCTCTCAAGAGACTGATACAAAGAGACTGCTCCGGTACTGCCAATAAGGACCTGCTCTTGACAGATCCTGCTTCAGTATGGCTGCTATAGTGTGCTATAGAGAGAGTGCTACAGTAAGAGTGCTGCTGTGAGACTGCTATAGTGCTACCAAAAAAGAACTGCTCTAGACAAATTCTGCTACAGTGTGACTGCTATAGTGTGCTATAGAGAGTGCTACAGTATGAGTGCTGCTGAGAGACTGCTACAATACTGCTGCCAAAGAGGAACTGCTCTACACATATCCTGCTACAGTGAGCCTGCTTTCGTGTGCTATAGAGAGAGTGCTACAGTAAGAGTGCTGCTGAGAGACTGCTACAGTACTGCTACAGTACTGCTGCCAAAAAGGAACTGCTCCAGACATATCCTGCTACATTGTGACTGCTATAGTGTGCTGTAGAGAGAGTCTTACAGTAAGAGTGCTGCTGAGAGACTGCTACAGTACTGCCAAAAAGGAACTGCTCTAGACATATCCTGCTATAGTGTGACTGCTTTCGTGTGCTATAGAGAGAGTGCTATAGAGAGACTGCTACTTTATGCTACAGTGAGACTGTTACTTTATGCTACAGTGAGACTGCTACTTTATGCTACAGTGAGACTGCTACTTTATGCTACAGTGAGACTGCTACTTTATGCTACAGTGAGACTGCTACTTTATGCTACAGTGAGACTGCTACTTTATGCTACAGTGAGACTGCTACTGTATGCTATAGTGAGACTGCTACTTTATGATACAGTGAGACTGCTACTTTATGCTATAGATGGACTGTTACTTTATGCTAAGTGAGACTTATACTTTATGCTAGTGAGACTGCTACTTTATGCTATAGAGAGACTGCTACTTTATGCTACAGTGAGACTGCTGCTTTATGCTATATATGGACTGCTACTTTATGCTATAGTAAGAGTTCTGCTTTATGCTATAGAGAGACTGCTACTTCATATCAGGCCTACGTTTTGTGTAAAGTGGATTAGTGCTTTTTTAATGCTGTAATCATGTTATGTGTTAATTTCTTAAAAGTATTCAACTGCTATTGAATAAAATGAAGTAGCAAGCAACAAGCATTAATTTAAGTTTACCCTGACCATTACAGTTGATATTCTGGCAAGTTCTTACATGAGATGATACTGCATCTTACAATTTATATTTTTATTTATTGTCAAACTATGTTTAGAATTGCCTAACTAAGAAAGGAAATAATCCCAGTACACCCAAAGTGATTTCTTAAACTTTAACATGTGTTCATCTTCCTAAGTTGTACATTTAACAGTGTCTCTTATGTTAAGAAGTTGTGTCTACTGTGATAAACAATACATAATCTCTAGATAAATCAGTCAATCTTAATGTCAGTAAGTATTCCTATATTCATGAGTAGCAAAGAATATCAAATTTAAAGCATTTGCAATTCTTTTCTTTTCATAAATCCCACAGGACCAAGAATACAAAAGAAAAGTACTGAAGAAGCCAAAGACTTCTATCAGTCGACCCGCAGGGAAATATTCTACGAAATTGTTACCTCACGCTACTGGTGGACAAGGTGGAAGGAGAGGTCAAAGGGCAAAACGTAAGCGCAGCCCCAGTCCACGATTCCGAAGGCAAAAACGCCGTAAGTGTTCATGTGAAAATACAAGTGTTATTGACCTGTCGAGGCTGGAGAATGGAAACACACGGATACATTACTGAAGGTCTTTATCTTCTGTTATAAAATAAATGAGTGGAAGAATTGTACCTCACAGATAGAAGTTTCTAAGTATCAGGACAGAATACCAATGAAAATGGGAAATTTTTGGGGGAAAATAGTTCATTAGAGAGTTGTCTACGACAGAGTATGATTTATTGTTTGATGATTGCTGATACCATGTCGGAAGGAGATGGAATTTGCTCAATCCTAAATATCGAAGCTCTCGGTAATGTTTCTTCTTCATCAAACATGTTTAGATCGTGAAGATTGAAATGCGGAAGGAAGGCTTTCATAAAGAGAGTCCAGGTAGTTGTCACACGATAAGATACGTAAGATAAGAATAGACTGATGGATGGCCAATAACGAGTCAAGATTTTAATCAGTTCTAGGCTTGGTGAGAATAAGAAATAGTCACAAATGAACCCGAAAGGCAGGTTGCAACCGATCCAACTTGATGAGCTTTAAAGCTCATTGCTCTGGGGCTCATAGGAAATGACGTTAGTTGGTTAATGCAAACCCTCCTTTTGTAATGATAATCCTCTCCCCAAAGGGATTCCTCAAGTCGATATGCATGCATAATTAATTGTCTCAAAGGTATCTTTTCAGCTTACTGACAGAGCATCACTCCTACATACTTCGCAAATATTTTATGTTTCTTACATTTGTTATAGTATTTTTTTAAATTTGTTTTTGCTTCTTTTGTAAACTTATGACAATCACAACCTTTTTTCTCTGGACTTCAGTTTGACTTTTTGGATTGTTTCATGTTTGTGCGATACTTATTTCCAGCGACTACTTAATTAGGACTTCCAACTTATTCAAATATGCAGATTATCTATTAGGAAAATTAAACCTGCTCTTTCCTTATTGTTTATTATTCTGCAGGAACAATGGTCGATTGAAACCTAGTACTGATTAATTAAAGATTTAATTCATATGAAAGGTGCTGATTACAAGCTCAAGGTTTTCCCGTCACTTTTTTCGTTCGTTCTTCACAGTAACCGTCGGCGATGATGAAGTGTTACCTGTACTGCTGAACGAGTTCCCTTTTTTACACGTTTCCCCAGAAACCGCCCATTCTATGTGGACCAAACAGCTGAGACAGGTGGAGCAACTTACCAAACTAGGGATAGAACAGAGCAAGCACAACAAGATGCAGAAGAAGGTAACAACAATCACAAATGAGGAAGGAAAACTGAAGAGAAGGGAGAGAACAGGGGGCTGGAGGGGTAGAGATTAAGTATCGGGGGGGGGGGAGACAGGTGGAGCAACTTACAATACTAGGGATAGAACAGAGCAAGCACAACAAGCTGCAGAAGAAGGTAACAGCAATCACAAATGAGGAAGGAAAACTGAAGAGAAGGGAGAGAACAGGGGGCTGGAGGGAGAGAACAGGGGGCTGGAGGGGTAGGGATTAAGTATCAGGGTGTGAAGGGTGGAGACAAGTGGAGCAACTTACCAAACTAGGGATAGAACATAGCAAGCACAACAAGCTGCAGAAGAAGGTAACAACAATCACAAAAGAGGAAGAAAAAGGGAGCGAACAGGGGGCTGGAGGGGTAGGGATTAAGTATCAGGGGGTGAAGAAAGGGAAAGGAGGGAGGGATCTCGGAAATATAGAGAAGGACAAAGAGAATTGAGACATAACCTCTAGAGGGTAAATACTGAAAGGGATAGGGAGGAGGGAGGGACCAGCAGCAGAAGAAAGTTAGAGGGGAAGATAGGGTTCAATGAGGAAGGGAATGGGGGAAAAGGAGACTGGAAGACGGAAAAATGTGGGGAAGGAGGGAGAAGATGGGGGGGGGGGAAAGAAGGAGGGGGATAGGAATGGATTAAAGGGATTACAGCACATATCAATAACTGTTGCTGTTTCTGACCAGAATTTATGACCAATGGGAAATTTGCAATACTCAGAATATCATATCTTTTAAATCAGTTGTAATTTATGAAATATTTAGTGGAATTTCATGAATTTATCTTCTTTCATTTCTATCTCTCATTGGTTTGTTAGTGTCTCATTCTATAAATGACTTCAATATCTCATTGGTTTGTTAATGTCTCATTCTATAAACCATTTCTATCCTTTGAGTATGGATACTTGGAATTGCTGGATGTCCAGGGAAAAGTTCAATGAAATACAATTGTTTCCTGAATCTGTGAGATTAGTTAGGGCAAGAGTTCAAATTTTAGGGTCGTACATGGTATTAAAACATGTCCCTATAGCCAAAGAGGAAACATTGTCTAGAAACATCTTTCCAAGTTTTCCTATATCTTCTTAAAATCATAATTGTCACCTCGAGCGAGAAAGTATCAGATATTACCTTGCGACATCATATCTTGTACTTCTCTATTATCATTGGATGATCATTAATCGCTTGCAAAATTCCTAGAATGTGAATAATGAGAGTAGGCTCTATTTATTCATCATTGCAATCACTGTAGGTACCTCTGTCTGTTAATTCCTAGAATGTGAATAAATAGAGTAGGCTTTATTTATTCATCATTGCGAACACTGTAAGTACCTCTGTCTTGTTAGTTTGAAGTTGAAGAAAGCTCAGAATATTTTTTTAACGTGAACATTCCTCTCTGTTTTTATTTTTGGACTAATTCAGGTTGGAGATGCGGAACAAAGGCAAAAACTGTTGGTGGATATTATGAAGAAGGATCTTGCACACAACCAAAGAATGGTAACATCATAAATATTTATCCATTTTGTGAAATCATACAACAGATGGTATCAAGATTTTGTCTGTTTTTCTTCCATTTTTGACCAATGTTTTCAATTTCAGTTCCTGAGCTGGATGCAATGGGTGTTTGATTATTACCAACCAGGTATTAGCATTACTGTTCCTTCATGGAAAATGAAAGGTTCACTCTTGATAAAAAAAATAAATAGTTGAACAAATTTAACTTTGGTTGACAATTTTGAAGGTGTCTGTAAGTAAATGACTACTTTATATCCTGTATTTTTTTCTTTTTCATTTATTTATTTCCAGTATAAATATAAATATTTATAAACAGGAATCAGTTAACACATTAATACAGGATTAAGAAAGTAACCAAGTAAGGATGATCAAAAACAAAATAGCAAGAACAAGTATTGCCATGATCCCTATTTTGAAATGATCTAGCAGATTTTGAACTGATCTAGCAGATTTTGCTCAATTTCAAATTGGATCAAGTTTTAAAGGGTTTGTTTACTTAAGTTGCACATGTGTATACTGGAAGCCAATACAGGTGGTTGTTTATGCAACATGGTATCTCCTGTCATATAAACACATGAGCAGATGTTTTTATTTTAATTTGGGGGGGGGGGGAGTTGAAGGGTTTGTATGTTTGTGCCACAAAAAATGTTTAATACCTCAAGGGAATCTATTCTTTTAATAAATTCAGGGAAAAGTGGTTGACTCCTGAAAACTCAGTGAAATGACCTAAGAGGGTAACGTCAGGGGTAATGATAATCTGGTAAATATCGTCAAGCTAACCGATGATTGTTTTGGTGAAATTAGTCATAATATTTGGCTGTGATGAGGAATTAGAGAAGGTCTGGTTCCGGTGTTAAATGTTTATTTTGGGAAACACACTATATAGCTGGTTGCGTGCACAGCTTTGGGACAGTTTAGCCCTTTGGGCCGTCTGTTGAGTCGAGTTTGCTAAATGCCTGCATGGTTGTGTACAGCCATTTGTTGTTGTTAGTCCACGTATGTAGTTTATGGTTCATTCCCTGGGGGTAGGGGGAGGGAGGTGGACTGATTGTGTGATAGTCTAGTAAGCCTATACAGCTATAAGCACTCTAAAATACAGCCCATTAAACAATCTGTTTGATTTCCTGGATGATTTATTCACGCCATCTCCTAATAAATGCATTTAAGCAAAGATTTATACAGCCATTACTTGGAAGAAGCATTTTGAGACCTGAATCAAGTAAAGAATCAGATTTCACAAAAGATTAGGTGATTTGCAGTAACGATCTTGCAGCTTGAGGGAGACTGCTAATATGCGATATTATTTACAGGCTTGACATTTGTGAAAATGCGACTTTTTCACCCTCAAAAATGTTACTAGTGAACTCTGCATTCGATTTTACTGTTGAGACACATATCTGGCTCTTGAAACCTCTTTCTGGAAATGCTTTATTAAAGGACTTGTAACTAATTCCTTAATTTATTTTAATTCTTTGTAATAGTGTGGGATATAACTGGCACATCATCAAATACCCAAAGATGACTCCATGTCATCCCGGCTTGCTCTGAGGGAATTCAAAGATGACTTTAGGCACAAAATTAATTTAGATATGTCGTATCTCTGTAACAATTTCCTTCTTGTTTGAGAATTGAGACATGTTCCTTTAAACAGCTGAGGGTCATCCAATTAAATTGACTGGACAACTTAGTCTAACACCCAGACCTTTGGGTCAGTGCCTCAGATGAAACACAAGACTCAATGGGGAAACATGAAGGCTTTTATGGTCAAATATCACATGCTTACAAAGTATTACAATTTATTTCAAGGACTAATGGTGTTGTTTGTCGTGGGAGGATCTTCTGCTGTTTGTATGAAGTTAAGTAGACATATATTGGGTTGAGTTTGATTTGACTCAGAATTGATAAAACAATGGCTTAACATTAATAATTCTTGCCTGTACATAACAAGGAGGAGCTGATTTCATCGTCAATTAGTCCATAAAGGATCATCTCCAGGAGATTAGTATATTTTAAACTATGGTGAATAAAGGATCATCTCCAAGAGATTAGTATATTTGAAACTATAGTGAATATCTTGAAAACTGGAGCAGCTATTTGATAGACAATAGGAATAGTACTAGCACTCAAATTGTTCTTTTTGCTTTGATTATTACATATCGACAATAAAATTTCTGTCTTAAACTATCCTTTAAAGTAGCTTACCAGAGTAAATAATATCACATGGCAGTAAAATGGCTACTGGGCTGAACTTTGAACGTGGAGCAGATCATATATACATTCTGGTACATCGTACAAATGCTACCTTTTTAAAATGTAAACCTTCACATTAATCAAAGAAATTTGAAGTTGCAAATAAACTGTTGAAAGAGAATTTCACAAAGCCTCACACAGAATGTTGAACCATAGTTTGAAACAATTTTTTGACAACTGTGAATTTGACAAAAAAACAAGGTTGTAAAATTGAAAGTCAATATTACACGTATATGGGTCAGATCAAAAACAAAACTTCTCGTTTGTTTGACAGAGAAGTTTGGTTACTTAGATACAATGATACAAGGATGCTGATATTGTTCTGAGTTAGCTTGGAATATCCCAATGGAAGAGTTTAAGGCTACTTGCATTCCAATCTGTACACTTTTGCAAGTAAAATTGAATTGTTTACCAAAAACTGACAACAGATTGTATCAAAGGGAGTTAGAACAGACTGGCCGGTCAAGGATTGACACCTTCCCGGGGAAAAGAAAAAAGATGTGGTGATGAGAAGCTCTTATTTTGAAGTGTTGCGTTCCCCATTTTTTCTTGAAGGGCATCGAACCTGACGCCATCTTGACGCAATATACGTATCTCTCGGGAGATACATTGGTCACCAGCAGACTCTGGCCACGTCTGAGCAGTCTCAGAATTGCCTGTTACGTTAGTTTTAATTCCCATTTAGGGCTCCACTAATCTTAGTCTCTTACATTTCACAATAAAAAGTGAAATTTAATGATACTTTCCAAACACCTTTGAAATTAGTCTCGGCTAGTATGTTGATCCTCTTTTAAGGTGTTTAGCCTATGAGCTGTTTTATTTGGTTGAATCGAGGTCAAGTAAAGAAATAGACAGCGTAATGCCTGGAACAGCGTCTACGAGGAATACATGTTCTGGAGGTGTGAGGCTTCGAGGACATGTCAGTATGTGGGACACTTCAGTATTGTACAACTCTATGTCAGACAAACCCTTGTTTTCATGCAAACAATGTTTAAGAATTAATTTTAGTAAAAGTTTTGATAATAATCACCCTTTTCAGAGTTTCATTGTCTCTACATTTTGGTGGCCTTAGCTTATCAACGGAAAGTTACTCTGTAAGTAGGGAAGGTTATGACTAAACAGAAAGGGGTTGGTCCCGAGAGGAGGACAAAAATAAGCAAGACATTTCTTAGCACTAGTAGTTTAATTTTATTTATCATTTCCTAGTCAGTTTGCTGTTGTTCATTTTACTTGATACTGTATATACATAAAAATCCAAGTTTCTCTTATCCACTTCCTAGAATGCTTTGTGGGTTAATGGTATCAAATGTATTTTGGGTGCAATTCTTGGGATGAAAGGTACTATTATGGCTACTGGCTGGCCCCAATTAGCCTAGAAATTAAGAAAGTTTGGAAGTGTTACAAGCCTGTATCAATTGCATGTCTTCTGTGGTGGATTGCACAGTTATTTGAAACTATAGCAGCATTTTGCTTCATTACAATTGAGTTTCTTCAAGATTTAACAGAATAGATAAAAGGATAATTCTAAATGTTTGTTACTAGAGACTCACTCTCAGAAGAGAAAATTTAGGAGGCTGGGTTTGGCTTTAGTTTTTTTGCAAGGGTGGATGAACTTTGTGAGTTCTTAAGCCAAAAATATCTGCGTACTATGCTCTTTGCAAAATTAGACCTGGTTTGACCTTTTGGAACTGCCATAAGATGAACCTAAACTCCCTCTATCAGGAGAAGACTAACCACCCTCCCCCCCTTTAAGTTCCTATTTTGTCACTCTCTAACACTAAAATACCGGAAAGGTTGGAAGATGGCCCTCATCATTCTATTTTCCTTCAGTGCTCCTGATCCAGTGGTAGACTGCCCTCTGTCAAATAATGTCACTTTACCACTATCATCACTTTCTGTGACAAGAATTCTTGAAAGATATTTTTTCATATAGCACTTTTGAAAGACTGGCAATGATAGCAGTGTGGCAGGTGTGGTTCAGGGCGAGCAATGGTCAAACTTGAGTTATGTCCATCTTCCTTTTAAGCCTAGATAAAAATTAGGAGGGGGTGGGTGGGGGGGGTGTGATGACAGGTAGATAAAGAAAGTCTGTACTTCATCTAAGGCATACATATGCAGTTGCAGCCTTTCCATTGAAACTGACAAAATATGGGAACAGAACTCATAATTCTGCTCTTGGGGAGTCCATTATTTCAACTTTGTATTCTATTTAAATTCTCTTCTTTAACCTTTCATTTAATACATGGTAATAATTTGGAGGTCAGAACCACCAGGAACAAAATTTTATGAAAGCATTAACCTATTTGCGAAAGTAACCTATGTGTTGGTGGTTGCATGTTTGTAAGGGTGTGTGTGCAAATAAGGTATGGGGTTCCTGTGGCTGCAAACATGATAGCTCAAAAACTTTATATTGTATTAATTACATATTTATAAAGTGGGTTCAAGAACTCTGTTTCATAGAGGTCAAAAATTATTCTGAGGTCACCACAGGTCAAAATCTGAAAATCTTGTTAACACAATAATTCCCCATGTAAAGCTTGAAGTGAACTTTGTGTGTAATGGAAGAATTCACTTAAGAGAGTAAAAGACTCTTGTATTTGGTAGAGGTCAAAATGTCATTTGTAGTCCTCGAGTTCAAAGTCTTAAAAATCTTGTAAGAAAGATAACTCCAAAAGTAAGGTTTTGGACGAACTTTGTGTTAGTGTGTGGATTCCACACTTTTAGGTAAAAAAATGTTTTGATGGTTTTAAAGTTGAAGAACCTTGCTGCATGTGACTTAAGCTTTGGTCAAATCTTGATATCTTTCCTTCATTGTTACAATAAATATTGGCGATAAATATTGGCGTATGGAATGTAGCAGTGAATCACTGGCAGTCTGGTTTAGCATGATTTAAGCATTACTAATATTATGGTGATGAAATTTCTGTTTCCTTAACATAATTGCAGCTCCAGCCTCCCAAGCTACCCTATGTGAGAGCTTAATATGTTTAACAAGCCTCTGGAGGTGCACATTGTTGAGCCTCATACCCTTGCTAACTGTCCGTAAATGTTTCTTTTTTGGAGGGGTGGGGGGTAGAAAGTGAACTTTTGAATCATTATTTAAGCTATATCTTCTAACTACCTGAAATTGTGTGGCATTGATTTCTTAAATCCTTCATGTTCAAAAAAGGATTCTCTCTCAGACAGTCAAAGTCCTACTGTACAAGTAGTCTTACCGTACCTCTCACATGGGTAGATAAAACAACAATTTAAGAACCACCTTTACATACAGCACAGCCCATTAAATGTCTGAGTGATGAATTTCTGCCAAGTTGTCGTCACAATCCTGTTGCGTCTCATCAAAAATGTCTTTTAAAAAGATCATTTTTGTATCAGTTCTTATTTAGACAATTTCCGATGACAAATCTGAACTTGAAGTTACCTTTAATGTTCATCTTCTTTCTCTCTGTATTTCTGTGTGTCCCTAGAGAAATATTTCTGATTGGGCTTGTATCCTTTGATTAATTAAAAGAATCACAGTTTCAAGGTAGAGACGATGCTGTGGTATTAAAACATCAAACGGAATGATATTCTCCAGAGATTTTCGGTAATTTGTTTGTCTTTTAAACCATTTCTTGGTTAATGAATATGTCCCGGAGTTCACCCAAGGTATTTTTTGAAGAACACCGGCGTAATCTATTGGATTATTTAAAATTAACTGGATTAAATCCAGTTACGTCATTCTGACAATTTTTTATTAGAACATCATATTAGGTAACTAACAGATATTTTCGCATTTTGGCTCATGTTCAGATGGAATAAATACCCTTGTCTGTCAGAGTTGAAGCAACTACATCTACAGAGATAATACTGGTTAATTCTGATTTTTACAAGATGGTGAAGCTTAAAATGAGAAAAATCAAATACAACTCTATGTAAACGGTATATTTCAATCAAGCAGAAATTGTCATTCCTGATAGGACAAATATACTCTTTTAAAAATTATTGTATATTTCAGATTCAACAATCATTTTTGTACCATACTTCTCCCGAAAGATGAAATGCATATATGTATACATGTGTATTAACATCTATAGGAGCTAATCTAAATGCTGGCCCTAAGCTAGGGTTGGAATGTTGGCTGATGTCCATCCAGGGTAGGAAAGAAACTGAGTAGATCAAGATTAATTAACATAAGATAAAGATCAGGTGGGATTAATTTCAGAGTTCAGTCATTGTCCAAATTTGAATTTAGACTATAGGGAATTGACCTGTATCAACTTTGTGTGTAACTTGGAAAAGTTTTCAGTAGGTTGGATTTAAGTACAGTAATTAAGGTTAATTTAATGATGGTGAAATTAATTCTTATTTCCATCACCCATATCTTGTTTGTCAAGTTTTCTAAGATACTCTGTACAGTTGGAAAGAAATTGAGAGTATTTTCTAACAGTTCTGCTTGTGATAATATTAACAGTCTTACATTAATACATAATTAATGTGTTTGTTTTCAGGATCAGTATCTTCCTGTTAATATATCACTCTCACTAGTTTTGATATTTTGCTCAGTCATTTCTGTTAACCAATCCTTGAACTCACCATGTATGTCTCTTTCTGGAAAAGCCATTCATACCTGGAAGGTATTTAAGGGTTTTAATCAGTTTGTTAATTATGGGTAACGAGCACCTGAATGTTTGCACCACTGTAAAACAGTGGCAAGTTATCACATATATGTCATCAGAGAAAATTTGTGCATTAATGCATATTGAGTTGTCTTCTTCATATATAAAATGAAACTTATTCGGAAAATACGTCAGTAGATGTAAATTTAAACCAGAGGGCAAAAGAAACTAATTAAAAATGCAAGAACTGTAAGGTAAAGATTTACCCAAATTATCAGTGGTAGTAGTAACGTGTTGATTAAACAGAAAGGTAGGTGCTAAGCAATTAAGTTTTTATTAGAATTTACAACTCAAGTTGACTATTTGAGTTTGTGGTATATATTAAGAAATGCCACAGCTTCAATTTTGTTTCATCTGTCACCATAACAGAGAAATTATTTTTCATCTTCCCTTGAATATTAAACTGTCATGAATTGCATGTTAAATGTTTCTATGCTAATGTCAAACTGTCTTGGTATGTATACATTTGAATAGTAGAGCCTGTAGAAAGATTGTTAAATATATGCAAGCGTTAAAGGGGTATTCCATTGATAGACAACGAGACACGATCTTAAAGAGAAAAAAATTCCACACTCCCCATCTCAACAAGTTGTCCGTTTAACTTGAGATATGGTTTATTGACTGTAGAGCAGCTTATATATGAATTGTTTTAATTATATTATTATTATCTTAATTGGCTAATCCTTCCCTCCCTTCAGGTAGTGGTACGTGATGTCTTCGAACTTGACTACTCTGTTAGAATCTTCTTCTTCTTGGTTCCCCTTTGGAATGTTTTATTTAGCAGTCAATCTTTAGAATTCTATCAAAAATACAACTTTGTTGTAGAAATATTCTTTTATGTTATTTGAAAAGATAAACAATTACAGCTCAATTTCCACGATGTCATCGTTCACTGTGCCTAGTTCATTTTACAAACTATCACCAGTTTTAAAATTTGTAAGATTCATATCTTCTTGATAACATAATCATGACACAAATGCGAAGATGTGGTTGTTGAGAAATAAAGATAGCAGTTTTTCAGTAATTTTGTTATGCAACCATATCTAGCTTCAAAGGATGATCCCTTTAAATCAAGACAGGTAAATGGATGATCTCTTTAATACAAGACAGGTAAATGGATGATCCCTTTAATACAAGACAGCATAAATGGATGATCTCTTTAATACAAGACTGCTAAATGGATGATCTCTTTAACATAAGGCAGCCTAATGGGTGATCCCTTTAATACAAGACAGCTAAATGGATGATCTCTTTAATACAAGACTGCTAAATGGATGATCTCTTTAACATAAGGCAGCCTAATGGGTGATCTCTTTAATATAAGACAGCTAAATGGATGATCCCTTTAATACAAGACAGCTAAATGGATGATCTCTTTAATATAAGGAAGATCTATAGAGCTCAGTATTAAGTGCATGCTACTACAGTAGCTCTCAATGGCCGCATCTGTCCAACAGATATTGTTGGCATTAACTATCTTCATCTGTCCTTTCAGAGAGAGATCCAAGAGAAACGTGAGAAGAAAACGATCCTGCAACGTAAGGAACGGGAGAGAAGACAAGTCACGGCGAGGGCGAGGCGTTACTACGACGAGTTCAGATTACAAGCTCAGTCCAGAATGGCTAAACGAAAGACTAAGGAAGAAAAGGTCAGAACAAATGTTTCCATTAAAATTGACATTTAAAGAAGATGAACCCGACCATCGTAATTGATCTCCATACATGTGATAGAGACAACCACTATGAAAAGCTCTTCCCAAACAGATTCAAGAAACACTTTGTACCATATGAGAGATACCCCGTTGTTTCATTTTCCTTGTTACACTCAAAAGCTGGAGACTTGAGCAAGTCTAAATATGATATCGAAGAGCCATGTGTGCTTCAGAGACAACGACTAGGAACAGCTTCCCAAACAGATTTAAGAAACACTTTGTACCACATATGAGAGATACCCCGTTGTTTCATTTTCCTTGTTACACTCAAAAGCTGAAGACTTGGGCAAGTCTAAATATGATATCAACGAGCCATGTGTGCTTCAGAGACAACCATTATGAACAGCTTACCAAACAGATTTAAGAAACACCTTGTACCATAGGAGAGTTACCCCAGGTTTCATGTTCCTTGTTACACTCAAAAGCTGAGACTTGAGTAAGTCTAAATATGATATCAAAGAGCCATGTGTGCTTCAGTTTTGATTTTCTTTGATTCATATGAAAAATCTGAAAATAAAATAAAGAGAATGAAATGTTTTAGATCCTATGACATCACAGATTTACAAAATGTCAGACCCCAGACATGACTTTTAAACCAGTGCATCTTTCCAAACAGAACAAGAATTTTTTTTTGATCTTTGAAAGATCTCCAGCATATAAAGTTCTTTATATGTTTCTGCTCAAACTTTGAAATGTCATTCATTTAACATTTAAGTAGACATTAAATTTGAGATGAGGAAGGTCTATACCTAATTAATAGATAGCATAGAATACAGCTCTTTGAAGTGATCACGATAGAATCAAATTTAGTTTGTTTAGACTAGTATTTGTTTCCATTTATTCATTATTAATGAGTTTTTCTGGCTAGAAATCAAAAAGTATAACATCTCGTCTCCAAATCATTCAATTGATTTCAATTATCAGTGACAGCTTCCATGCAAGCGTTGATACTGTGTGCTGACAGTAAGAATCAACCTGATTTACATTTGGGCTGGTTAGCTGATTCCCCCCGGGATAAGAATGCCCACATTCATCGCTGCTCAACAACAGATCTCTAAGTTGCTCGTCTCTGTCTGTTTCAGAATGATCTGTCTGTGAGATATATAGATCTGTTGTTTGGAACATTTCTCTGCATTTAACTCAACTTTATTATTTCGGCACTGTAGTCTTGTACTTTGGAAAGGTTTCCTAATTCATTCATTCTTCCATGAATATAACAAATTAATTCATGTCTATAGTCCAAGAATAAATAAATCAATGTTTGTTTGATGGTGACAGTATGTTACCTTGAGATGACATTCAACTCCACCGTTTGTCCTCGACAAATCTGTAGCACATAGTAAACATGTCATTTGAGGCCATAAATGTCTCTTGTTTTCCCCATTGAGTTTTGTGTTGCATCTGATAATACCGACCTGATGGTCTGTTTGTTAGACTTAACAGTCCAGTCACTTTAATTGATGGACCTCAGCTGTTTAAAGTGTCATTTCTCAAGAATTCCAAGAGGTACAGATACAGTACATCCTGGACTGATAGTTAGTGGTTTTCATTACTACAACAACATAGCAATATTTATTTAACCTTTAAAAATTGTTAAGTTTTGGCCACCTCACTCAATGATCTAGCCAGCCCTATTTTAATATGTTATATACTTGATCATGAGTAGAATTTTCCTGCATATTAATTATTCATTTTCCCAAACTCTCTCAATCTTAGTAAATGAATAAATAATATAAACCGATTCTTCTATCATATTTAGTTAACTATACTCACATTTAGAGAATGTCTGTTTTAATCCTTTCATGTAGTGTCATATCCATTAATACCAACTGTGCATCTTCAACCTTCTTTGCATCGCATTGCTTGTCACTTTTCAGATCTTTAGAAATCTCTTTGATGAGGCATTAAAAATTCAAAAGTCACGGATCGGCGATCTCAGAAAGTACGCTAGGGACAAGCGGGAGGATATGGCCGAACAAGAACAGTTCCAGATTGACTCTATGGAGAATTAGTATCCTTTTAGAAGAAACGCTTTTGTTTCGGTGACATTGTAAAAGTTGACATTTTGGTAAGTGGTACAAATCATTATTATTTACCAAATTTTATTATTTACCAAATTTATATAGCGCTTTACAATGACAACAACATTACAAAACCCTTAAAATATGAATATGAAGAATAAAATTGACGCAGCTTAAATATTAATATAAAAAAATAATCATGACATTGTCAATAGATTCCTTCTGCTCATCACTGATTTGGATGCACCTCTGTAAGTTCTTTTACTGATTACTGATAGTGTTAGGAAAGAATCAGGGGCACTGGAGCCAGGGGTGGGGGGGGGTGGGGCACATACCTCTATAGTTCTCTATAACCTCAAAAATGCACCCTTAATATATTAGAAGTGCTCCTATTTGTTTTGATGAAAAGTACCGATTTTCCATTGTTGTAATTATAAAGTGCCCTGTGCTGTTTAAGAAGTTGCCTTGTGTTGAGAAGTTAAGCGACATGTTAATCAACATGCCTCTTTGTTTGGGAAATTACTCTTTTGTTGAAAAGCATTCAAATAATGGAATTTGTGGTATAGAATGCAAATATAAGGTTGATTTATTGGGAAGCTTTGAGTCACATGTCCCACTGCCCCTGGAATTTTGTGTACCCTCCCTCCCTCCTTCCCTCCCTCCCTCCCTCCTTTGAGATTTCTTACATCACGTCTGGAAAGGTTTGACGGTTTGATGAGATGTTTCCAAGGATATAGCACGTATACTGTTATTCAATGTTATTCAATGTTATTCAATGTTATTCAATGTGACACATTGAGCTCTTTTAGTTTACCTCAGGGATCTGTTGTTTCAATAAAGGTTGGAAATAAATTGTCTTTAAAAACTGGCAGAACAATAATTAACAAAGTCATGTGATTTGAGACACTTTATTGTCTTAAGTTTATATATGAGATTTCTGTTTATTGGATGACATTAATATGTTTATTGCTGTCATCAATGGGTATGTTTCATAATGTAAATCTTAAACATGAGACAGTTCTTGCTTTATTAAATGAGCATACAAAATGGCAATCCACTGCAGCCATGAATAATAATGATCTTTGAACAGAAATATATTGGGAGTGATAAAAGGAGGCTAAGGTAAGGGTTAGTTTTGGCCTGTAACAAGTTGATGGAAGCCTGGAATCGTACAAGCACTTTTCAAGTTTGGTGAAGAGTTGTTTGGAAGATTCAACAGATTGACTGATAAATGTAAGATTACCTGATAAAGGATTATTATATGTTTGAATAAAATAACTTGCACATTTCTCGATTAACTGACCAATGGAATTGTGACATTTGAGACATACTGTAAGTGGTCATCTTTTATTCAGACAATATCTGGCTTGGTTTGTGAAGCAGTTTGTTGCAATTGATGACATCAATTTAGAACAGACTCTGAAGATTCACACTCATGTAAAACACTTCCTCCTCCCCTGGGTGGGGGAGGAGGGGAGGAGGGCTTTGGAAGTTGACAAGAATTATTTGGAAATTTTCCTTACAGGAACAACAATTGTTCTGTATTCTGAGAAATCTGTGAAAGAATTAATCTATTAGACTACAGATGATCAGAGTGTTAGAGTTAGAATTCAATCATGGCTTAGTTGCATAATAAATTCCTTTGGCCATGTGGTGTACCTGCATTTATTCATACTGCCCTCATATAGAGGCCCTCGTAGGTGTAGAGAAAGATTTGTGGTCATAATTTTAAAGCATGTGAGATGTCGCCCGCCCACCTACCCATCCATCAAACTCCACTCTTGGATTTTATTGTAGAAGAGTCACTACCATGGCATTACTGACTGGCCGATGGATTACATTCTAATATGTTTGCAAAATTTTGTAACTAATTTCTCACAAAACCCTGGAAGTAAATGACTTGAGAAGTTTAGTGCCGGGTAATCCTAAGGAGCCATTAATTTAAACGAGCTCGTTACAGTGACTCCTGAAGATTTGACATAGACTGGAATATTAAAAATTTGCAACATTCTCATGAAAACGTAGACTTTTCTTGAATGATATAAGCCCACTGCATTTGGCCTCATGTTTGTCGAAAGGTCATATCTGTAACTGGGTTGGCTGGTGATAATTAAGGTGATATATATGAACCCCAAGCAGTTTGTTGAACAGTTTTGGTCGTGTTTGAGAGATATTCCCCTGGCCGAAGTTGATTTTCTGCTGAATTTATATGAATTTATATGAATTTATAATGAAAAAATATGTATATATACATATTTTTTCATATAATTGTTTTGGTTTTTTGGATACATTATTCAGAGAGGAAGACCATATTTCTATGCAAAGGTTGCATTTGGTTAAACATCAATATACAGAGAGCCTTAGAGGCTAATCAAACATTAAAAATGCATCAGGTTTCAAAGATAAAGCAATAAGAAGATTATAGTACTAGGTAGCTTGCATCTGAAAAACTGCCATGATGACATCACAGGCACCTATTGTATGTCCCGTAAAGAAAGAAACAAGGGTTTAGCCAGCCGAAAAAAACACCATTTATATACCATATATATATACCATATATAACCATATATATATAGTTAGGAACAAGATATTGAGATGGGATTTTCAGCTCATAATGAAGAATATTACATTTTGCTGTTAAGTGTCTAATTGTCTGCCACTGGACTATCTCTTCAAGTAAACCAAACATGGATCATTAAACTTACATTTACTTTACTCAACTCACTGTTGTTTACTATGCCCTAAGTTAGTGTACTGGGCACTACGCTGTATACACAAGGTATCTGGACCCAGTTTCATTTTTGACATATCGCCCTCTTCACATTTACTCTGCAGTTACCGTTGAAGAAATAACTGGTTGCAATTTGTAATCACATTTCACTTCCCAGCAGATTCAGACTACAGTACATTGTCTATGAATTATTGTCACCGTGGTTACACCCCTGCACTTCCAATTCTTATATGCTAAGTTAGATTAGACAAGCTGTTTCTGTAAATGAAAATCTAGTAGGCCCAGGATACTAGTTAAATTGTTTAATAGGTTGTCTCAAGACTTGAGGCTGTATTTGTGAGATACTGGACAATATCAGTATATGAGTATACATAAATGGTATTTCAGGGTCAGGGAAATTAAGATGCAAAAACAACCAGCCACTGTAAGTTTGCCCTTTTGCTCAAAAAATTTAAGGTGATACTGCATACATACAGTATAGTTTTGAGTTTCGAGGAAGATAGACCCCAAGAGGCAACAGTTAATGTACCATGCAGTAATCTTTATGCGTTTGATCTTACCGTCCAGTCGTTTTTCTGAAATACTGCCCTCTTTATTTTGAATAAAGCCTCTATTGTTTAAAGTTTTTCTCTTTTTTGTAGTTTGAAGTTCCTACATGTAACATCACTTACCTGTAAGTTGGG
Source organism: Apostichopus parvimensis (assembly GCA_000934455.1). NCBI lineage: Eukaryota > Metazoa > Echinodermata > Holothuroidea > Aspidochirotida > Stichopodidae > Apostichopus > Apostichopus parvimensis. The sequence goes on along the minus strand of KN885516.1, from coordinate 58,325 downwards.
TGAATTTAAAGATACCTGGATGATTAGACACTAGTGTACAGTCAGTACATACAGCTGCGGTCAATACCCAAAGCACATTTTAAGATACCTGGAATTGAAGGACAAATCAGTTTGAGAATAATCTAGAATAGATTCTACAACACAGTTCTTGAATGGAACAAATCCTTACACGGGAGCTAAGTATGTTGACTCGAGATCACACATGCAGAACTAACAACAACAGGATCAGGGTTATATTAATATCTGGGAGAGGAAATGAAATTGGGGGAGGCTAAAGGTGCAAATGCAAGGATGAAAAGATATGTCGTAATGAATTTACTCAAGTCAGGCTTAAACAAGGACAACTCTTAAAGTATGGCTATAAAACAACTATGTAGATTGAACTACACATGTACATATATTGATCTGTCTGGAGATTCATTCTCCAAGATTCTAGAACTACAAATCTTGACTCTCGGAAATTAACCAGATTGGTTGTTCTTTGGTTGGTTTTGATCGATACTGTCGTCATATCGAAACTTGTATTTAAGTGCTCTGTTGCTGGTGTGCACCCCTGTCCCACAGGTGGCTACTGATATTAAAGATTTAATAACGGCTGGGTTTCTCATAACGGTAACATGTAGCTTTTGACAGAACCACATTGGACCAGCCCCAGACATAACTTGTTCTGTCAGTGAGACATATTCACTATGTTAAAAGTGAGTGTATTGTTTTAGGACATAAATATGACCAATAAGTGCTTTGGTTTCTTTTAAATAAAAAATAAATTGAGAAGATAAATATAACCTTGGAATATAATATAAGTAAGAGCCTTCCTTACCACCCCATCCAGTCACCCATTCATTTCTACTGTTAATATGCTCAGTCTTGTTACAACCTTCCACCTGTTCCACACCCCAACCCACTTTTTAATAACACTCTTCTATATCTTGTTTAATAATAATAAGTAATATTTATATAGCGCATAATCAGCAAAGCTGCTCAAAGCGCTTTACAAATGTAAAACCTAAAAACAAAGGCATTGAAGACTCGCCCCAAACCGCATACCGCCCTCTGAAAAAGTTAACTTTCCGTTGCTTGCAAGTGAAGTTTTTTTCTTGTCACTACAAAATGCAGACAGTAATGAAACGTGATACCTTGTTATCTTTTATCTAGACCTGAGATGTCTATCGCTGCTATGTACACTGTGTTGTGGGAATTTACAGTAGCTGTGTGTGTATTTTCTGGGATCGATGTTGGTGTCTAACACTTCTGTTACACCTCGAAACTAGGTCAGATTCCCGGCATCAGACGTTTGTTTGTGCGCGAGTCTTCACTCCCTTTAAGTCCTTTGATCATCAGTAGATCGGGATCTGTGTCAAGACAATGTGCGTTGATGGAGTGATGAGACCTTTAGCAAAAAGAATCACATACACAGTGGTTTATGCCAAATAATGACATTTATAATCTAGTCTTGCTCTTAAGTAAATGATTTATCGCTCTTCTAGCAATAATAATAATTATTCTCTCAGAGACAGTTAGTGTTTGCGAAAGGGTATACATTGTTTGGCAGCTTTCATCATAATTCCTGTTTCTATCAAAACTCCAATATCCATCTGTTAATTTTCTTTTTTTAAGGAAACTTCACCGAATTTCATCAACTCTTGGGAATGACAATTGGGGTATTTTTTTATGAATTCATCGCACCGTTGTTATCACGTGCTAACTGCAACATAAAACTATATCATGACTGCCTTGAAGCTATTAATCAACATGGAAATAGTGACAGAGAGAGAGAGTGAGAAAGTAATTTGCATGTATTCTTTCTTATTTTGCACCCCCCCCCAAAAAAAAATGGAAAACTGCCTTCTTAGATGAGTACTAAAGTTTAGGAATTAGTATGAGATACATTTCTCACCATATTTGAGGTAAGACAGACACAAGACGCACAGCATTGCTGTGAACAAACCGATGTGAAAGAAATTTAATAAAATAAATTTAGACAGTGGAAGAGTCGTACGGTATCCTGTCAAAGATCTGAAGCTAGTAAGAAGTAAAATATTGGTATAAAGTATAAACTCTACCAGTGGGTTCACAAAAGTTTGGAAGGATAAAACATTAATTTGTTCTTAAGCTGATATAAAATTATAAAAATACAAGTGACATGTTTTGCTAGCAGAACCTAGGTTACGCTTTACTTACGGATATTGATTTTCTCGTTAAACTTTGGTGAATAATTTTCCGGTCAATTTGAGCTACTATTGATTTTGCTGCTTTTTTTTTGCAGTAGATTTTAGTAGAATTTGGGCTGTAAAGAGACTTCAAAAGTGAGTGTTGAAGAAATGACAGATTATTCGCAAGAAAACATATATGAATGCGAACAATATAAAACTATAAGATTTGAATGAATTTCACTTTGTTTTAATTGACTGATCAATCAATCGATCGATGGCTGAATTGATTGTTTATCTGTCTAACAAATCTACTTGATTGTTTTTTTGTCTAGAAAATCCACCTTAGAGTATTAACGTCAACTGAACATTAAAACATGCCGCCAAACAATGAAATACAACTCACCAGGTACTGTACCCTTAGCAAAGGCAAATGTCAACTGAATGTAAAAGTAATGCCGCCAAACAAGGAAATACAACTCTAGGTTCCCTTGGCAAAAGCAAATTAAAAGAGTAGGCAAGAGATCAGGTGCAGTAGACATTTAGTAGCAGTCATGGCCATGGGGATATCAAATCCTCAGCAAACATCTCAAAAACATGAAAACAACTCTCACACGACTTTTTTGAGCCCGATAGAGCTGTAAGGCATAACTCAAGCTGGTAATACATCTTTGCCAATACCTAAACTTTATAGCGATGCTATCAAAATAGCTTTCTGTTTTAGTGGTGACCTAGAAGTTTGGTTCTCATGGTTTCTGGGCACGCAATCCGAAACTTGTCTTTTTCCTTAAACTTGCAATCATGTGGGTAATTCTTTAGCTGGGTATTTTGAAATTTAAATCCAGTACTTTATTTAGTGAGGCCCAAACTTGAGGATAGTTACTGTCCTATGAGATTTCTGTGACTGGATAGCTCAATATGGTACTCTTAGATATGTAAAATTCATGTGTATAATGTGTACAAATAATTTTTTATTTACATCGGCTGTAAAAATTATGGTAGGGAGATGCAAAATGTTGATGTTCTCTGAAACTTGAAATTCTCCTGTATTTTTTTCTTTTTTTTTGGTAGGGTGGGGGAGGGGGGTAATTTTTAGTGTAAGCGAAGGTTCTGAATTGATGCTCTGTTACAGATTGTTGAGAAGCAAGCTTACACAGTGATATATTCAAGGAAATTCTATTTTCATTTACATGTGGTTAAATCTGAACCTTGCTGCCCCACCCCCTCCCCCCACCACACTCATAAGACAAACCATTTCTACATTTGGTCAAAGTATATCACCTATTTTAACCACCCCCCCCCACCTCTTCCTCCCCACTGCCTGCCTGCCTGGTAATCTTTGTCATCTCTTGATACAATGAAGTATAATTTATATGACATTTTATACTAAATGTCATGGTGCAGTCTGGGACATTTGAAACTTTAATTACAACCGTTCACTTGAAAACCTTTAGAACTAAATGTTTGGCAGTTGAAATGAACTGTTGCCACAAGAGGGATAATATATCCAATTTCCTGGACTCAAGGTTAATGTTCTAACAACATTAATGTTCCCTGCTTTCTGCCTGAAAACAGATCGTTTAGTTGCCTCGAGTTCGTATTGAGAGCATGTTCTAACATGCAGTCAATTTCCAAAAACGTATATCAAGTCACCAATTATTCTAATCTTATCTGCATCATCATCTAACTATTTCAACTGACAAAAGATTCCTTTTTGTTTGCTGTTAATAATACATCAGAAGAAATCTACTGATTCTTCTTGTAGCATGAGGCCTGTACAACCTCTTTTTCCATGGTCTGATGAAGACGTGATGAGGTGATTGATTGAGACATGTATGTGAAACAGCGTTCTCCATATTTCTTTTCTTAACAGATGAAAATGCGACAAATTCCTTTAAAGTAATGGCAGAAGTTTAAGGAAAGGAAGTTATTTTACTCGAGCATTGGGAAGTATGAAAGAAGTTAATAAGATAAGGGACAGGAGGATTGAATATTTGTCAAAACACAGCCTGACAGAAAATTGTGATTTTTAAGGGAACTTAAACTAGACATGTGTGTTAACTGTTGGTTGGCATTTGTTTGGTTGCAGTCTTTTTGCTCTTGTGCAAACTGGCAATCACATCGTACTGTCTGAACGTACAAAATGGTTCTCCGTGTACATTCTTTCATATTTTGTTCTAATAACAAAACTAGGGATGCCCCTAATATTAAATATCATTTGTTTATTTAACTTTACGTCCCAGTAGCAAACTTTACGTCACAGTAATTTCCAGTGGCGTAATTTTGAAATGAGGCGTGGAGCCCATGCGGCACCATCGGTTGGGTAGCGAGACAGCAGAGGGTACCGATTGGGCATATATCAGTTTAGAGTGCAGGGCACGATGCACGCAAAAATTGATAGAAATTTCAAATTTGAACAGATGGCACAGCTTTCCATTACATTATCCATTCAAAGAACACGTAAAAGTATCTGTAGTTTAGATTTTCAAAATATATTTCAGAAAATCAACAGTGGAAGACTGACTGGGAAAATTATTATAAGCAATGAATGAAAGCCGAGAAATACTAGAATGGGATTTGAAGAAGCAAAGTTAGTAGCCGCGAAATGCTTGTATGAATTCTGTCTAAGCCACAATATGTCTTTGCTCTTTCTCAAGATTTGAAATTGTGTAATACAGGCTGATGCTAGTCACACAAAGTCGGTGGAACTGGACTATCAGTATATACTCTGCATTAAACTGGTGTTGAACTTTTGAATTTGTTTGTTTTTATGTAAAGCAAGTTTTCTGTTGGCTGCACATGAATGATGGACTATATATAGTACATGTTCGTTGAAAGATTCATTGTTTTATCAAGCGGAGCCTTCTCCCGAGTGCAATATCCGTCCAGAGTCCTCGAGGGTGATTTGGAAAAGGTTTTGAAAATGCTCACAAATGAGCTTTTCACCACACATCACTGCTCGTTTACTTAACTTGATCATAAAGAAGACAACAAAATATGGTTTTATAAAAGTAAAAAAAACTTCCTTTACAAACATGAATGCAGGTTGAACCCCCAAGGTGATCCATCCCCAATTTCTGGAAGAGTTGTTTTGTAATGTGCAAATGTGAGGACA
>KN885516.1:0-13768 GCA_000934455.1 Apostichopus parvimensis | reverse complement strand
TATATACGCGTATTAACCCTTTGAATCCTGAATTTTACATGGGTGTTGAGCCCAATTCAGACATGACCATATTTAGAGTCTTCATTTGATCTTCTCTTTGTTTAGTGTTATTTATATTTTGCACAGATGTTTATTTGATTGAACAAAGTTGACTGACGTGTATAAATCAGTATTTGCTTATATTTCAGTACTTCAAAACATTGTGTGATTTAAGTAACCATGGTAACAGGGCCGATACTGCCTTTAATCTTACCTTTTTTAAATAAAAATGTAAAATATTTGTGTCTGTCAGTCTGCATATTTTATTGACTAAAGGTTTTTGTTTTATTTGTAAAGTGAAGATATTACGGTAATCAAATTAACGTTAGTATTATTATTAGTATTACCATACACTGTGTGTATAGGCCAATACCGACATCAGAATCATCACTAAAGTCGTCGCCATGCAAATTCACTAGAATTGCTTTAATCAGCGTTCATGAAGTCTTCATCCTCACCGGATATCAGCGGATATCATTTTGATGTAATTTTTGCGATTTTCTGTACAAATTCGGTCAAAAACTTCACTGAAGGAATGTAAACATATAGAATTTACTGACTTTGAGTTCGATTTAATTCGATTTAATACGCGTATATACTCGAATTAATATATGTACATATTCCTGCTAATGTGATTGGCCGATTTAATACGTGTATATATTCGAGTTAATACTCGTATATATTCGAATTAATAGGTGTATATATTCCTGCTAATGTGATTGGCTGATTGAATACGCGTATATATATTCGAATTAATACGTATATATATTCTAATTAATACGTGTGTATAATATGGTATTTGTCCCACAGGGCCTGTACCATATCCATTGGGAGGAATTTCTTTTCTCCTATTGTAACTTTTCTCGGCAATTTGCTTTAGGGTAGGATCTTGTGACAAACCTCAAGTGTAATGGTGTGCATGCATAAGTCGGTTAAAAGTGCAATTCCTCGCACGTTTTCAAGGTTAAATCCCCAAATTACAAAATATGCACAACAAACTCGAACGAGAGCGCATCCATGGGTCTTACATGAGAGTGTCCACGGTGTCAAAGAATGATGGTCTACTTAGTTAAAGGTATAGCCATCTAAGAGTTCTCTGTATCATAACTTCAATCGTTATTGACGAGACTTCAGTCTTCGATAAGAATAAATTTCACTTTCCTGACGAGAGATAACTACAGTGATTATGCGTGCGTGCGCGCGTGTGTGAGACGCCAGAGCATGCTAACACGACAACTCAATAAGTATATCTTATTTGAAGTTCTTACCTGGAAATTGGTTGAGGTCAAAGGTCATATAACGTCAACATAAGTCAAAGTCTAAAAAACTTGTAAGTACGATAACGAACTTCACATGTGGTATGTATAGCCTTCTTGACGAGTACAGGAACCAATCGAATTGGTGGAGAGGAAAGGTGAACAAAATCAAAATGTTAAAACATTGTAAACAGTCACAGTTTATAAAAGTAAAAGTTTGCTTGTATTTCATAATAATATTGGTATGTGAAGCCACATTGTGGGTAAAAGAACTGTTGAAAGTGCATGGTCATTGAGGTCAACATAGGTCAAAATCGGAAAACTTGTCAACACGATAACTGCACTTACAAAGCTTGGATGAACTTCATATTGTTATTTGTTATTTATATATTAGTGTGTTTGTCATAAACTAAAAATTAATATTTACAGATAATGTTTTGGAATCGGCCTCTTTGTGTTTACAAAAATGGAATTATTGGTAAACTATTTGGATAATTTCAAATTAATTTCAAATTGTGTTTAAACTCCCAATTTGGAAAAACATTTTATTCCAAATGTAACGCTCATATTAAATAGCGTCATAGCAGATGTTATAGTGAAAACATGACAAATTCATCTGTGGATAGTATCAAATAAATGGCTCTTAAAATATGTGGGGTTCATATATATATATATCTATGTGAATATGCTTGTTAGAATTAAGACTTCCTTCATCGCAAACTCGGAAAATATGTGACAATTATAGCTAACTTAGGAGAAGGATTTTTTTAATATATCGGTTACCAAATTACTATTTTTGATTTGTGTTTGACACCTAATAATATAATTATGTAGGTTAATCGATTTTCAAGGAGTTGCCTCCTTTTCTTGTTAACGAGACATCTTTCGAAGTCTTCTCTTGGAGACGAAAGCAACGTGTGTGTGTGTCAGTATGCTGGTAGCATAAAGAGCTCAACCCAATGAGCTATTCAGTGTACAGCTTGCATAACCTTTATTGTTTCATCTTAGAGTTTTCTAATTGGGTATAGACAGGGAGAACACGAAAGGTCAAAGTGATATAAATAAACAACAAAAAGGTTAAAGACTTGGTTAATATTGGGACATATGCATATATCAATGCTGATTCTCTTAATATGAACTTTTGTACCCTATCCAAGCATTTCAGTGGTGCAAAGACAACAAATGTAATCAGTGTTGACAGTTATTTAGGATGCGAGAGTTGCATAACAATTACTATTATTACAAGGAAAACATGCCCAAAAAGGAGGGCACAAAATGTATTTATAGTTTATTAGCTAATAGTGTTATGACTTCGTCCACTGAAGATGGATATTGTCCAGACAGGTGCTTTACTACGTGCAAACACAACCTTTTAGGATGTGTGTCAAAGTAGCATGCATGGTGTGGTTACCGCAGCGTCACTGCCGTAAGACACAACTAATATGGTATGCTCTGAAGTTTGACATGTGCAATTGACACTGCTGGTCTGCAAAGATTAATCTCTATTGTTTGATATTTCATGCAGCCTCGCTGCGGGGAATGTAGCAGCTTGTTATGCTTTGCCGAAGACAAAAGGAATCTTTGCAATGGCAATGGTGATGACGTATGTGTGTCTGACGAAGTACTGCTAAACTATTAACTCATAACGTGTATGTTAGTTTCACGTTCTTGCGTGCGGTGGTTAAAGATCTTTCGAGGTTAACAGGTAAAAGTCTGAACACGTTGTAAATATGATACCTTAAAAATACTAAGTATATGATGAACTACATACTTTGTAATTGACCTGTCTGAACGCATGGGTCACCAGAGGTCAAAGTCTGAACCCTTGCAAGTATGGAACATTTAAACGATTGGATATATTTACATATATACATTCTGGTAGTCTAGGAGAACAGTTTAAAGTTTAATTTAATTTTGCTGAATAATGAAATATATAATTTCTATTGGCACATCACTATACTTGCACGGTGAGCTAAAATATATGTCTTGAAAATATATGTCTTGGTTTGAACAACACACAGGAGTATTCTGTCGACGCACGCGTCATGGCAAACGAGTGACGTCATATACTTATTATTTAATGATAAACTTATCTCAAGTTCGTTCACACCAAACCTTTAGGGTATAATTACAAATCTCATAACAACAAGACGTTCTTACACGATATAATTACTTTCTAGACAGAGAGATTTTCTGGGTTTTATTTTACAATGCCCACTGGTTATTTTGACAATAATATTTCATTGAATAACGGCTAACCTAATTGCATCTCCATAGACTAATAAACTACATTCAATAATTAATCACCGTATATTCATACACAAACATTCGAAAAGATTTAATGGAGATGCTTTCAGTTGAATATGAGTGGTATACCCTGATGTCATTCTTAGTATCTTAATGAGAATCATAACGCGCAATTGATCGATTCCTACCATTACAATTATTTCTGTTCTTCCATTGGCTTTAAAACAACCTCATGAACGGATGTGCACTAAACTGATACACAAAAACATTAACAGCTGAACAAATGAAAGCAAAAATGAAAAAAAAAATAATGCAAAAATGAAAGAAAATAATGAAAATATTCACAATTCATAAATAAAAAATATCAAAATAAAATAAAACTGTTAGCAAACTGCTTATCCACTAGAGAGCCTGTGTAAGAGAATGTGTAAAAGTAAGTTGGCCTGACGTTTCGATCCTAGCAGGATCTTCTTCAAAGGCTGAATGACAAGTAACAGTAACAGAAGGGACAAAAACACACACAGAATACCAATTATTCTGTGTGTGTTTTTGTCCCTTCTGTTACTGTTACAATTGTCATTTAGCCTTTGAAGAAGATCCTGCTAGGATCGAAACGTCAGGCAAACTTACCTCATCACAAATATAAATACAAAAAAATGATTTTTTTTTTTTTTTCGCACAAACTCTTGCGAAGTGGAGTAATTCTTATCAGAGAAAATTGCACGTGTTTGCAATTGGTTTATTGCAGGGTTTGAAATGACAAAACTTCCGAGTCCATTCATTCTGCTACTATGTTTGTAATGTTACTTTATATATCTATATGCCTTTAACTTGGTGGACATTTGAGTAACATTTCATAAACGGATGTCAGGTTTGAAGCTTTATAATTGATTTTATAGATTAGCAGCGAAGGAAAAAAATTCAACCATACTCATACCCTAAAGGAATTGTGGGCCTTCTTTGCGAAGCATTGAGTGAAATATTTGATCTCAAATATTCGAAAATGAGTACCAACAATTAAAATTTATTGTTATAAACGGCTGTGTGTGCTCAATCACATGATTGCGGTTTTCAAAATAGCTCATGACTTTCAAAAAATTTATTTCAATGATCACATCATGTCTTTTTATAGGAATACTAGAGGTGACAAAAAAGTTAGCTCAGAACGTTTGTAATACGTGGTATATATTTGAAATGATTTTCTTGGAAGGTTTCATAAAATGAGCCATGGAATGAAGTCTGACTAAAAGATTTCATAAAATAGTTACCAAAGTAAAATTTTAAAGCTCTGTAATTAACATTAAAATGTAAAGTATCTGATTTCCCAGGAGTTGCGCCAGGTTACATAAGGCTGGCTAGGCCTAATACTCTAAATGTTAAATGTTAAATCTTGCGCTCTTCCCATAACCAATTAGTGACGTTGGATATATCATGACGTAGTTTTTCGTCTCAAATGCGGAATCTTCTTCACTGATCAGGTAGCAAGGAAGAACAGGGACTTTTAGTTGAACTCTCGAAGACTTAAACACCTATGTTTTTCATTTTTAATTAGTCATATTTTACAGTCTGCCCGAAGCTATAATATTCTATATATGTTCTTGAATTCATGTTTTCATGCATGACACGAATAAATGGTTAACCGTCAAGAAAAGTGCCAAAGAGATATCTAGGCTTGTGCAGCTTTTTAAGATAAATTACTATTAATAACCGACTGGTGGTTTGTCATTATTGTATCCTAACTGGCATTCATTGAATGTACATTGTTGGTGAGTAAATTGGGGTCAACTGAGGCATTTTGAGGACAGTTTTGCATTGTTCATTTCGGTGCGGTGTTTTGTACCGCAATGTCTTTCAGATGCCTGCCTCAGTAAAACAGCACACATAAAAGCACGTGAATTAGTTCAACAGGATCATAGCGATTTCCACACCTAGCAGTTCGAAATAGCCTGCATAATGACATACCATTCTCGAAGAACTGAGATTATCAAGAAAAACAAAACAACAAACAAAGAGACGAATGGAAAGTAGGAAATTAATAAAGTTGAAAAAGTCTAGAGGTAACAAGAATAAATAAAAAGTTGAAAACAAAGCTAAATTTATTACAAGAGAATAAGCGTCACTGAGGCCATGGTTTCACTAAGAGTTGAACATCAACCCAGTCAATGGAGACGTGTTCCCTCCATTTGCAAGACAGTTAGCACACTTCTTGTCAGAAGGCCGGACTCTCACCGTAAAGTAAAACGGCCACAACTAAGTTCCGAATTAAAATCTTTTTAAGAGGATTACAAAACGTGACTGAAATACACAGCCATCTTTAAAGGGATAATAAAAGTCAGTCTTGTTCGTACAGCAACTCGGAGATATTTGTATATATCTATTTTTTTATTAATTTTTATTTAATCATAAAACAGTTACGTTGCTGAGATTCTATGCACACACAAAATTGCTCTTACACGCATTTTGTCGTTTGTGTAGCGATTAAACCTCCTTGTATAGCATTTCGTTATGTGTGATGATACGATGGAAATCAGTGTAATATGTATAAGACTGGTACATATAAAGTAAATGAACTGTTGGGTAAAACTATACCCAACCTGGGCATTATTTTAACCCAACGCTGTTTCGTGTGCCGTCATATCGTAATAGGGTACAAAAGTGCCCAACTCAGTTGGTTAAAAGGTTACCCAGAATTTGGGCAAACCTTTTACCCAACCATTTTGCCCAACTAAAACTGCCCAACAGCTGGTTAATAAACTGCCCAACAGTGGTCAAAAACAGTATTAGCTTTACCACATAGTTGTTGTTTTTTTGGTTATACCCAACTGCGTGGTTGAAAAGCTTAAAAACGTAAATGTACATACCAGCATCGCCCCAAAATATAAAGTATGTAAGGACGCAAAAACAACACAAATTGAACATCTTCTTCTCCTTTTTTAAGTCTGAATGTGTAAACACTGCTTTGTTGGCAAACAAGACTGAAAACTGGATTTCTTTCTTGCTTTTAACTGCACATATGTTAGGTAACATGGCCTATAGATATATATAAAGGTAAGAGTTTGTATCAGGCTTCTACTTTAATTAATTATATTCTTACAGAATTATAAAACTCAATCAACCCTGATTTTTTGATATATGGAAACTGTGACTCTATAATTACAATAAAGAACCAGCCATAGCAGCTAGGTAACTTCTATTTCTTACAAGCATTTCATAATCACAACAAACTGGTCACATTTGACACACCTCAACTGAAGAATATGTTCAACTCTGAATCATATTTAATCTTGCCATGAAACTGGTTTATAAATTTAATGGAGACTTCAATGACATGAATGGGACATATTAGTTTAACCTGAAGCATCGCATCTAGCCATACATCAGTACATTTTGATATGGACATATTTTCATTCCTTTTTACAGTTTCCAATTGAATTACATTGAACAGTGCTTACCATCCCAGGACTAAGTGAACGAGGATAGCAGTTCAAAATATCGCCAACACTCTTGCAATCCTATCTTGAACTTTGCTTGGCAGCCACTTTTTTTCAGTTACTCTGCAACGGTGTTGAAATGCTCAAGGTTGTTTCATTCACTCTGTGATGGGTGTTAGCTCCTCTTTGGACAAATCCACCATTCCTACTGAAGAGAAACAAAATGACACATAATAGAGAAAAGATTTATTCATTTCTATCACCTATAACAGAAGCCGGTCACATTTGTTACACAATCAAAGGAAATTCCAACGTTCTCCATGTTTAAATGCTTTACCAATTTGCTGATTGTCTGTAACCACTTGAGTATTCGATTGCAAAAGACATTATCTGGAGAAAGATAGCTCAACATCAAGTTCAAACTTATTTCTCATATGGCATACAAAACTGAAGTAATTAATTGAGGAATGATGACATTATTTTCAAATGATGACAAATTTCCATTTTAAAATTTTGCATGTCCTTGATACCAGTTTGAAATTTCTGAGCAATGAAATGTATTTACTATAGCAATTAATACGTTCATTTGGTGAAAACAAAAGCCAGGAAGGGAACCTTGTCTTATCACCTACAACCTTAGTTAGGATAATACTAGGTAGGTTTTGCGAAAATTCCAATATATGTTCTAATACAGTACCCCTTAGTTGTCCACAAACACAAGGAACTTTGTGTTGTAAACGTGCAATACAACGCATATACTTTATGAATTGATTCATATAATGGTTATATAAACATTGTTATTACTTCCTGGGTTCATGATGAACATAACTTATCAAACCTTGTCAAGTCTTATTTATCTGCCGTTACGGAATGATTTCCCTTTACGAACGTTTTTATTTAATGCCTCCGTAAGCAAATTGTTTGTTTTGTTTTAGTTCATTCCCTTTACTGGAAATTTGAGAAGAAGACCTTTCAACATAATTCAATATCGGCAGTAGAAAAAAAATGAAAACAAGAACATTCGTTTTCTCTATATATAGATAAGGTTACAATATCATTTTTTATTCGAATTTGGTGCAGACATTTTTATATGAATATTGACAGATTCTGTTTTCATGGGAATTTATTTGGACCCCAAAGGAATAACAATTTGTCATAACATTGAAACTGAAATCCTCTTTAATTACGATATCAGAGAAAACAATTAAGGAATTGAAAACACTTCAGAATCATTGATTCAGCCAAGCAGTGAGTTATCCGCTCTCTGGACGAAGAACGCAGGTGTCCTCCAAATTATTGCAATGGGGGGTGAGTTGGGGGGGGGGGGGGGGGGGGGTTAGAAACCACGGGACTGAACACCGAAAAAATATGATGTTCACGGAAAACAGGCGAAACAGCTTTGGAGTCAATAAAATAGCCATATATTGCAGCAAAAATATGAGCTAAGAATACTTTGTTGATAAAAATAGAAATCTTCGACTTGTGTGCGCCTATACACTCAGAATTTGTTTTTTTCACAGGTTAAGTAAACTTTTACTTGATTTTCATGTCAAATAAAAACACTAAAACATTAAAGTAAAATCTACTTAACTGCTCTTTTGTAAAGTTTAACATAATCAGCATGTTATGCAACTACAAAATGATTATGAAAATTTGCCAGCGATTCCTACATAGCACCCGTTCAGTAAACTTTTTACACATGTTTTAGGTTAATTATTAAAAGCAGCTTGATGCAATTTTTTGTACTAAATCGATCACAACAGAAAGGCAAATTTAAGAGAAAACAAAAAGGAAGGACAACACAAATAATTCAGAATATTTGATGAATTCAACCTTTAAGAGGGTATCCTGTGCATCTACAATCATGCATGAATAGTGAACTACAGCCATGATATTTTAACTTTTGTGTCCAGTTATGGATGGCAGTTTGCATCAGTTACATAAGGGGGCCGTAACCACATTGATATCATACTTTGAAACGGTTAAAAATTGTCAGCAATGTAACTCCCACCTATAATAAAACAAAAAAACTACAATAACAAAACATAAACAAAAGGTTATAACAAAAACATGAACAAAAAGTACTATCTCTTAAAGGTGCATGCTAACAAAAATTGAAATGATTTATTTTTTTATTTTCTGAGATGCATGTACAAAAAGCATTTGGTCGACTTAGGAATTTTCACCCAACTCCCTCAACATGTCAAGATATTTGTAAGCTCACCAAAATTAACATAATCAACTGTCTGATTGCAAAATTTGACAAAAATAAAACTCTACTCGCAGCATTAGCTAAAATTTCTTGCATAGATACGTAAAATGATCTGTTCATAGTTACTTTAGTTTCAATTACAAAACATCAACCCTTGAACATTCCAAGAAACATAATCTTCTATGTCATGTGAACTTTGCAACTTAAGCATGCTAGTATATAATTGAGCATTGTAGTATACTGTTTCAACAAGTTGAACTTACTATCAGCTCTTAGACAGGATAATGATGTAATACTGTTAAGCACAATGGATAAATACTTATACATCCTCAAGTAAGAGGAAGGATCTTGAATATTTGGTGGTGAAATTATTTTCCTTCACATCTCACATAAATACCCCACCTCTTCAACGTTTATAGTAAACATCATTTTAAAATCTAAAGTTAAATCATAATCAACTGTCGGTTTTGAAGACAATGACAAAGATACAAATCTTCCTGCACACATGCACCCATATATAAGCACACACCAATATATTTTCATAATCTGCTGCAGATAATAGTTTAAGAGTCAACAATCAACCATTACCACATAAAGAATGAAATGAAATGATATAATCTTCTGGAAAGAAAACAGAACAATAATGAACTTTGTGACATGAAACATATTTGCATTAAACTGACCATTATCATTCTTGGGACACTGAATGCTATGACAGTATATCAATGTCATGTTACTGTTTGTGTAATAAATGTTACATTCACCATGTTTAACACACAATCATCACATCGATTGGATTTATTATTGTAAAGCTGAGTATTAAGCACAATGAATCTAAACACTGTTACAATAACAACAATCCCTCAAGTCATCCGATGTGACGGGTCTGAAAATGTAATGACAAAGAAACAACTCTTTTTGAAGTCAATTGAAAACAAGCAACAATTTTAGATACACAATGATTTGTTCATTATTAGTTAGTTTGAATTAGCATGCAAACCAAACAAAACAAGTAGTGGCGAAATGAATGGATATAATCTTGTTAACAGAAACTGGAAGATATACATCAAAGTGAACTTTGAGATGTGAAAACATGTGGAATGCTGACTATGACGACTGCTACACTGCAGTTACCTTGTCTTTGTTGGTGGCACGGTAAGCACGAAAATCTCGAATCTGGTTGCACTTCACACTACCAGGCCGGGTAATTCATAAACAACTTTTGGAAAAATTCCCAGGCACTAAGACATGCCTTTTGGTATTCCAGATTAAACACATATAATGATTTGAAGCACACATCAATGGCTTTTCTAAACGTCCTCTGAGGTAGGGCATGTCTCTCGATGATCACAAATAACTGCTGGGCATGTATTTTGCTTTCTCCAAGAAGTAAAACATATGGCTGAGGCTTTTCTGAAATAGAACTGCACGTTGGTGCTTTCCTAAGTAACAAACACAAAGGTAAATACATTCCCATCATAATAAGGCTGTGTAAAACCTACATGGTTGCTAGGCTTTATTTGTACCACACACAAAAACGTGACATCTGCATCCGAAAATAATAAACGTTTAGTGATTCAAGTGGTAAGAAAAATGATTTATCAAGCAAGGACCTTCAACAGAGATACTCTCAAGCTGTTCTATTTTGTTAATGTCTGTCATAATTAAAAAAGACCTGTGGTACATTAAGCCCTGTCCACTGATTAATATGCATGATTTCTGCACCAAAAACAACAGGGACTGTCCTTGGGTTAATGGTTATAATTATACATAGTATCAATAAACTCAAGCATAAATATAATTTTTTAGATTTTGTGTTTTTACATATGGTTATTGTCGAATATGTGTACATAAATTTCCTTGATATCCACATCCAGGCCTATTGAAGAGCACAAGCTAACGACACACTGTATATAGGTACCTACATCTGGATTTGGGGGACAATTCATGCATGAAAATTAGATTAACTGTTGCTGCGTGAACCCACATTGCTTCATGTTGTGCGTGTTCACCTTATTATTACAGCTAGGCTACAGCTTTAAGGGTAAATCCCTATAGAGCATGTATTTACATAAACAAAGGAAAGAACTTCCCACGTATAGAACTTGGCAATGATTAGTACTGATTGCCAAAGACACAGTTAATCTAATTTTCTTGCATGACTTGTCGCCCAAATCCAGATGGACGTATAGCTACACAATGTGTGGCTAGTTTGAGTTCTTCTACACAAGTCGAAGATTTCTATTTCAATCAACACAGTATTCTTAGCACCTCTCTTTGCCAGATTGATATATCATTCACAAACAGAAATATATCCTACGGATATTTGCAAGCGGGAATGTGGATAATTCGGTGTACATAAAGTTTGTCTTGGCATCTTTTCCCTCCACCCCCCCCCCTCTCTCTCTCTTTGCAGGAAACAGATGGTCCGTCGGAGGGGAACAGGTTGGAGGAGCAGGGGAGGCGGTGATGGCGATGGCGTCACCGAGGTTTCCTGGAATACAATTGCTTCGAATTAATTCTTTTACAAAATCGGCTGAAAAGAGACATTTAGGGTAATAACAGGAAAACATCAGTTTTAAAGCTGTAATTTAAAAGGTTCATATACAAGTTTAAAGACTTATACTACAAATAAATCAAATGAAATAGAATCGTAATGATATGATTTCATCATGATTGATAATTATTATGACTTGTTTTTCATAACTGCACCTTATTTTTCAAAATTATTTAATCTGTAGACCAAAGTTTTATATTTTTCCCCATATGCATCAAGACTTTCGCCATCAAGAACTATTCCTCTTTTTTTTTGTTTATTTTGTTTATTTTTATAATTTAGCTTTCCCGTTTTTTTCATGATGAATGACGTTTGAATTGAATAACTCCCTTGTTGGTTGAGTGCAACAGCGAGTGTTAATCGAAAAACATAAATGATAATAAAATAAGAGGTAAAACGAATCAGATCTCAAACATGACCTTGCGCAATACAGGAACGACACAAAATAACATTTTAAACATCGGTTTAATTCAGTTGACTGAAGTCGAGACTATAATGCATTTAACTGCAAACAGCTCAAACATATCACCATGTCAATATGCACAATCACTTAGCAAACACTTTATATGAATGTAATGCAATAACCATGCATGCACTCAATCATGAAACGCATCGTAGAAATGAGCTATATTTAGGGTCAGTAGTAGGCCTATGTCATTACAGATTAAAAGACATTATAAAAGCTATGAAGAACCTTAATTGCTTTCATCCGTTCCTCCCTCCCTCGGTTCCTCCCTCCGTCCCTCCCTCCGTCCTTCAACTTCTCCCTTGAGAGCATGGGTGAGAACATGACTATCTCACTCAACGAGTACTTCACAGATTGGAACTGAAAGGATGAAAAAAAAAAAGTAAAGAGAATAATAGAAGAACAAATTGAAAATAACCTCTCGCTGAAACTCATGAATTAAGTTTAATGTAGTATAATGAACTATACATAGTAAACAATATACCGATGCCGCATTAGTTTGGAATGGCATGTACCTCTGACGTCATAGAATGACATAACCACTGACGTCACTGGTAGGAATCCCGTTCTAGAGTTCTAGCGAACATTTCCTTGCTCTTTTTAAGTACTCTCATATTATTTATAGATATGTATATATATATATATATATATATAACTCATATTCTATCGAACAGGGTTATTCAATGTCTTCTGTTGGTTATCATATCTGTCGCCCTCTATTTTCATTAGTCACGTAGCATCTGCTAAAGAACCTTGTTAGAACCGATTCCGAGATTTCAAGGTCAGTCTTCGCTCCCGATCTGAATCTTTTCATAGTCACGCTGTCCCCGACCACCGTGATATTGCATATGCATATGTATTTGTCTTGTCCTTGCCTCATTGTGCTCTGTATAGTTATAGGACTCCACTCTGTATACCTACACATTGTTTGGAACTGCTTGTTTGCGTGTACAAACTATACGACGGTTGAAGCACAAAGCATGACTACAGTGGGTTTCCCACAGGAACTGAAACACGTATATTTTTAGAAAAAAAAAAAGTTGAATGATATTTTGGGTCCGTTGTTTACCCTTAACCCAAGTTAGACTTAGATAGACGTAATGCGGAAGGTTAACAACGTGCTATTTTGATATATACATTTGTTTATCATTATTACGAAGCATTTTGTGATTCTGTACATAAATTTACAATGCAGCCTGTGAGAGATAAATAATAATCGAAGCCAAATGGACATAGTCAGGTTTTTTTTATCTAATACATTCCACATCGAAAGTAAATAAATGAGTCCGCAGAACACCTCGTTCCTGCGTTCATTATAAATAACTATCGACTATTGCAACCTATCCTTGTGGGTTTCCACAGACAGACAGTAGACAGACATACAGACAGACAGAGCGACCGTATTAATAAAGCGGATTTGGATATCAGCTGTTAGAGTATAATAATACAACACAGTTTAAACAAGCAAGCATGAGTTATGCACCATATTTCACCAGCATCACTGGTTGATTATGAAGCAGACAGTTATCTTTTACAAGGCTATACTCTCCATTAATGTTT
>KN885515.1:54249-65482 GCA_000934455.1 Apostichopus parvimensis | reverse complement strand
GGGGGGGGGGTGGCGCAACTTGATATTTCGTGATTCCTCCAAGGGTAATTGTTACTTACCCTGGTTGGACATTTACATCCACTTGGTTGACCGAAATTGTTCAAACTTCCAGAAAGGCCTGAACAAAGACTCGTGACGTCAGAGGTCTTTCTTGTCAAATCTCATTCATGTAAATAATCTAACTTCGACATATCTGAACCAATAATGACTATGAAAAGGAATATCAAATGTCGTGTTCAGGATTCATGAGTCAATTTCAATAAAGAGCTGGTACTTTTGATGGGTGTTTTCGACACGAGACTGAATTGTGTATACACAATCGACTATAAAAACATTCTTACTATCAAACATCAGGCAGTTAAATATACTTTATTGGAAAACAATTTATAAACGACTCCTTTCAAAGTGTTTCATCTTTAATCCAATGTTATGATGGAATGGATAAATGCGGGTGGCTTTACCAGCAATGAAACCTAACATCTGTGAGATCTTAGCTGCGACTTAAGTACATGGTGGGGCTTTGCATCTAGGAGAAATCCTTGTGAAAACTTGCTTAAAACTGTAACTTGGATAGCTATCACCAGAAGTGAAGTTGTAAGGAATTCTTCTTCTCCCTCACTCGTGTGGCTGCTTATAGAGTTAGGTAAAATAATAACGATAGTAAAGCATTAGCATATGTAATTCGTTGTAATGTGTTCTCGTGTAGTAAGTTTGCATTTAACCGAAATATTACGGAAGAGATTAGTTGAAAATACTGCGAAAAACAACGAGTCGTTCCTGTGTTTTTGTCTCGGTGTAGGCTACTTCATGGGGGGGGGGGGGGGGAGAGTACTGAAAATTGATGAACGGAATATTACCGGAATGTCCTATTGGAATGTTAATATTTATAACATTGTCTGCCGTTATTACATCGTAAAATATGACACATGCGTTAGATGCCAGTATAGTATCTGCATCCGGCCATTCTAACGTATATGCACGGTAACACATACTCCCTCCCCGTCGAGTACCATGTCAGTATGAATTGAAAAGAGTGAAATGTTTTCTTGGTGCTTTTTATTAATAACAACCGGTATCCATTAGTGGTCGCTCGGCTATTATTATGAAATAATATACTTTCTCAAAAATAAAAACCATTGATACGGGTAATAAAGAACATAATTTTAATATGAACCCCTGAGTGAGATACGTGTTTATCGAGTGGTGCAATGAGGACATGTGTAGTTTCACGTCAAGTTATAACATTCCTGAGTCTTGAGACAAGTGAAATAAAGTTCAAGAGTTGGTTAGCTTTCGTGAAAAAAACAAAACAGAAAAACACTACCATGGGAGATTTAGTTTTGACTTTTGTCCTTAACGATAATGATTCTGAAAGGTAGAAACAAGGAGAGAGGGAGAGAGAGAGATGGAGAGAAAAGAAAATGTTTTAAAGTATACTGAAAAGTGGATTTATGAATGAATGAACGAACGAATGAATAGATGAATGGATGTATGTATGAGTGAACGAATGAATAGATGAATGGATGGATGGATGGATGAATGAATGAACGAATGACTAAATTAATAAACGAATGAATGGTTGAATGAAAGAAAGAAGTAAGTAATTAATGAAAGACCGAACGAATGAATAATCAAGCCATTGAACGTAAGAACGAACTAATAAATGAATGAATAAATAAATGGATAAATAAATAAATGAACGACGGATTAATGAATAGTTGAAAGAAATTTATGACGAATTTGTAAATGAATATTTCTGTATTTTCTTTTCCCTCCTGAAGGTTCTCTACATACCGTAACAGCGGTCTTCTGCTTTATCTCGGTCGATATTCCTTCATGTACGATTTCCTCGCCTTAGAGATCATCGGGACGGAAATATCGCTCACCTTCAACGTTGGAAGGTTCATTATGAGGGTCAAAGTGGGGGTACCAGGGGGCGTCAGTGATGGAAAATGGCACATGGTGGAGATGAAATACCACGAAAAAGTAAGTATTGTGAAGTTTTATCCATGACTATATTAGTATTTCAATCTTTATTCTAACGTGAATTTAATAAAAGCCTATAGACTGCTGCCTAATAAATAGACTCGAAAACGGAACGTCACTGTAGATGCCATTTCACAACATCATTATATTTGCGACGTCCATCTCGATATGGGCAAAGGTTTTATCATTCTCGTGTCGATCATTTGCGTCGAATAACATAGAAATATAACGTCACATCCTTCCTTACCCCTCCCATCTCCACACCCTCTCATCTCACGCACCACACCACATACTTGGTGATGACTTCTACTTTTCAACAGACTGATAAATCTGAATAAAGCGGAAACACACACATATACATACACAAAACACAGAAAATAAGTAAAATCCTTCAAGTTATTCGGAGCAGGGAGCTGCTACTTTAGCAGCTCCCTGCTCGGAGTATATACAAGCGTGGTATGTAGTGGTTATGCTTCTTCATCTTCTGTCCCGTCAGCCTTGAAAGACACGGTTGGATGTCGATATGACCTAAATGGTACCAGGCGCGTAGCCAAGGGGGGGGGGGGGCGAAGGGGGAAGCCGCCCCCCTTGAACATATTTTAAAACTTTTTTTTTTAATGTTTTTATGATATCGCTAGTAATTTCAAAAGAGAAAATGCTAAGATGCAACTGACAAGGCCTGGGAAGTGCCATTTCCAGCGATCTGGGAGACATTTTCAGCCAAAATTTTCTTGTACGCTTCGCGTCAACACATGGTGGCGCTACGCTTAGATAGTTTGCAATGCCGTATCTACGGCTCTGAAAATTTGCCTACATTTTCGCCCCTCCCTTGGCAAATTCCTGGCTACGCGACTGAATGGGACGGGATGTGGCGGGGTGGGGATGGGATGGGGGATAGGATGGGGGGGGGGATCCACCAGGTTCATACGGTGACGCCATCGCGTTTCATTATCGGTCTTCACTTTCTTGTCAATAATTATACTCCCAACAATGATTCTCAATTTATTTATTACCTTCTCTCTTTTTTTAATTTTAATTTAATTTTTTTTATTTGTTGGTTTTCTGCCAACAATATCTATTTCCGTTTCCGAAGAGCCATGCTGACTTGAATGATTGGATGCACTTCATTTAAATGTTAGGTCTTATATCCGTTGATCTTATAAAGCACAACATTCATGTCACGGTCCACTTCTATAATCAGTCCATTTTAGGTGATTCTAATTATAGTTATAAGAAATACAACACACTTGACTTTTAAATGTCATGGTAATCTCCGGCAATGACTTCTTCCAAAACAAAAAAGCAAAAAAAAAAAACACCGTGGAACCATATTAACTGACTGGGTAAAATATAATCACCAGTTATATAAACGATGTTCTCAAATTATGCACATCTTCATATACAAAAGAAACAAATTTAAATATATAACCTAAAATAAGTTTGTGAAACCGATTTATACGCGTGTATCATTTTCCACTTGTGATGGGTATTAGAAGGATAATGAAAGACCGAGTGTACACAGCTATACCAATTACGCGGCTAACAACCCTTAATAATGTACCTGCATGAATACTCCCATGAGATGAGAATAATACAATATTATGTTAATATAAAATATCGTTAATTTCTACATGAGCAATGCGAATATACTATGTTGAAATTAATATCCTATCAGCAGGTCCTTGCATGGCCTCTATACAAAATTCCCCAAAGGTACAATTTGTTTTACCCTGACATGGGACGTGCGGCGGGTCTGCAACTATATTGTAGCATTTGAAAAAAAAAAAACTTCTCGCGGGCAGAAGATTTTTGCCTGATGACATCGTTTTGTGGTTTGCCCCCTCAAATCAAAGTAACATTTCCAAGTACCTGTGAAGGCTTCCCAATCCCCTCCCCTTCACCCACATAGCCTCACTCTATTCAGTCGCGTCTGCTTAATAACCGGGAAAGTTAACCACGGTATACTTTTTTTTTGCAGGTAGAGGCAAGTAGGAGGGTCAAAGGGTCATGAAAAATAGAAAAAGAGAGAGAGAATAAAAGTCAATTTGAGCCTTCTGGCTTCAAGCCAAACCATTAACTGCGACTTTGCGGAAACTCATTTTAAGTATTGATAACTGTCAGATTCTGTCAGTGTCAAGCAAATAGTTACCGTAGGCTTCTAATAACTAATTAATGTTGGGAAACGTATAAGTGAAAGAAAAAAAACGCCCATCCACATAATTATGACGCTACCTAGACTAACGATTCCGCCAAATTTCCGATACTGGCTCCAATATTGGATTAGCTATTTCAAGGTCACTAATGATTACTTAGTAAATTATATATTGTTTTATACCTTATAAGCATTATATGTATATAGTCTGTTAGCTACATAATGCATCGCTTATTTATGATTATGTAGCATTAATAAAACACCGGTGTATTAATGTTCACCCTGTAACAGTGGAACCAATGACCGAAGAATCGTATGTCCTACCGGATATTTTAAATGTGTGCAATGTTCTCTATTCTTATGTTAATATAATTTGCCATTTTTAATATCGTGTCAAAGGAATTAAACCGCCTCGTTAAATGATTGAACAGCGATGTAAATATTCCATGTTGAAACCTCTTACAATTATTGACATTAATTGTTAAAATGGAAGGTTAACTCTTTTATTATTCAAAATGACTCTGTGAACTTTGTGAGGGAGGAAGATAAAAAAATTGGCACCATGACAAAATAAAGTTTAATCGATTTTATTCAAAACATTTCTATTAACCAAGTCTCCTTTCATCATATAATAGCGAGGACACGTATAAGCCCCGTCGCTTTTATAATATCCAAATCAGACATCCGTCGAATGACTGTTCAAATGACGTCACAACTTGTGGAAAAATACAATCCTTTATGTGGAAGATAATAAACGGTTCCAAATAATCGGTAGCGCAATATATTTTGCCGATGCCGATTATTTACCGATTGTCTGATAATCGGCCGGATGCCGATTATCTAACCGATTATCGGTCGAACACTATTCACAAGAATGCAATAAAAACAACTGCTGAATTTTCAAAATAACTCTGAAGTACTCTGAAGTTCTGGCTCTCTAATGATTTCCAAACAACATTTCCAAACAACATGAGGGGAGAATTCAATTTGACAATTAAATGTCTAATATGGGAACAGATAAGGGCGGGTGTAGAAAATGTCTGTTTGAAGTTTAGACACGAGTGACCATTATGTGACCTCCAAGCATATTTGAAAGCAATACTGATGATATCTTTAACGAAATTTCGATGGCGGTTCTAAATATTTTGTGATTTCATTTCCCCTTGTGTTGCTGATTTTTTCTCTTTTCTTTTCTCTTTTAATAGTCGTTAGTATAGATAGACATCAAAACATGTTTTTATTGACTCTCACTCGAATACAAGTACATCAACAGTTTCCTTTTTCTAATCATTCTATTTTAGTAGATGCTAATTATAGATGTAAGAACTACAACACACTTGACTTTTAAATGTCATATATCATCTCCGGTAATGATTCTTCAAAAAAACAAAAAAACAAAAAATACTATGGACGCTATTAACGGACTGAGTAAAATATAATCACCAGTTATATAAACGATGTTCTCAAATTCTGCACATCATCATACAAACAGAAACAAAAATAAATATATAACCTATAATAAGTTTGTGAAACTGATTTATACGTGTGTATCATTTACACTTGTGGTGGGTATTAGAAGGATAATGCAAGCCGACTGTTTAGAGTTATACCAATTACGCGGCTAACAATCCTTCATGAATACTCCCTTGAGATGAGAATAATACAAAATAATGTTAAAATAAAATATCATTAAATTTCTACATAAGCAGTGCGAATATAATATGTTGATATTAATATCCTATCACAAGCAAGGTCATTGGCCTCTATACAAAATTCCCCCAAGGAACATTTAAAAAAAAAACGAAACGAAGAGAAAGTAAAAGAAGTAAAACTTGAGGTATCTACAGACTACATCTTAAACAAATCATCATTCCACGAACTCTTCATGAACTAGATATATACCGTAGCATACAAATTTAAAAATGGGCATTCAGGTTGTGAAATGCCTCTAATCGTTGTATCACTGCAGACAATAGTAAATTCATTATTTCCTTTCAAAGATGACAAACGAATCAATAAAATTATTGGTAGGAAGGAAGTCGCCATGCATCAGGATAAACTGGAGTTAAAGGTTATTTCAGTTCAGGAAGTGATGGAACAAAATTGACGATTTCACATTTTTTGTTTAAGGGACCGGTGACCCACCCAACACCCACTTCTTTCCTTCCCCACTGTGGTTATATATATATGCTTTAAATGAGAATTATGATAATTATGGGTCAAAACGTTTGTCCTATGCAAAGAACCGTTACCGGGGGCTTGTTTCAAATCTAGGTGTTTTTTACCCTGCAAATATTTTTCTAGCATTTTATAGAGAAAAAATAATAAACCACACAGTAATCTCGTAAGGTTCTTTGACTAAACCAAAAATACCATCAATTGTAAAAAGGGTATAAATTACACTATATTACATGTGCACCATTCAATTTCGATCATAATTCCTTTACCTTAACATATATAGTCTTGCATTTCATGATTTAATTAAAAAAAACAAAACAAAAAAAACAACAACAACAAAGAACTCTCAAACCATTTCAGCGTCAACAACAAGTACAGTATATCATTCAGATAATAAATTTGTTTTCTTGCATATTTTACGGTGGGAGCCTTGGCGGTGGGTCGTGAGGGAAGCGGTGGGAGTAGGTGGTACATTGTGGGTGATGTAAAACGCATACATAATGCAGTTTTTTTGCGTGTTAAGCTAACATTATCATAATATTTGGTCACGATATATTCCATACTTGCTTATACTTACAGGTTGTCCAAGTTAAGCTGGATGAGTGTAAAGGCGATCTGTACGAAATAAGTGATTATCCGTGCGAGGCCTACGCCACACAAGCCCTCGACGTCACTACTTGGTAAGTATATAGAGGGATACGTCTTTGAATCGTTTAGATATAATATTCTGTCTATAATTTCAAAATTCCATTACTATAGTACAAATAGTACATAAGCCTTGAATAGATGTGTTTATGTGGAAGAGGAGGGGAAGGGGTTGGGGCTGGGGGGGGTGGGAGGAGTGGAAATATAGTCAGAAAGGTTTTAACAAGGTGAACGTTAGGGTCATCAACAACACACGTTCATTAAGTTTATCTTCAATTGCTTTGAATAAAACCAAACGAAGCGTTGCAAGGTTTTACATTATAAGTTATAGCAATATACAAACGGGAATGATACTTTTTATAAGAGAATTGGAACTGCTTTTTCCTCTTTTAATCTTTTAGTAATTAACAAGAAAATTGCAGCTATTTTAAGACGATTCTGATTGATAACATAGGAAGTGATTCCATACTCTTTTCCTACTCAACCCTTCCCCTTCCCCCACCCCCACCCCCTCCCTCCCTCCCTCCCTCCACTCATTGCCTTCTGCTGCCACCCGCTTATTCCTGACAGGCTAAATAGACCTCTCCGTGCAATCAGTAAACAGAGAAGTTATTACTAGTTTTATCTGATATCTGTCAGAATAATTATTTTTCATTATGGTTAAAAAAATAACCTTGGTTTTTTCCCCCACGTACTTCCCGCCACGTTCGACCAATTCTGATATGCATGAAACACGGAGCGGAAATTGAAAATCTCTCAGTATAAGATAATGATCAAATACGGATGAGAAATTCGTCCGTAATATTAACACAAATATTTTACTTTCGATTACAGTATATAATATTATCGATATAGATACCCCCCCCCCCCAACACTCTCCCTCTCTTCTATAAAGCCTCATCAATTGGTGTTTCTATAATTCCCTTTGAATGTCAGTGACGTAGCTAGTAGGGTTTAGGTGCACCTTCTTCAAGAGTGAGAGATGGGGGCCATTTACCCGGTCTTCTTCTAAACTGTACTCAACCCAATGCCATAAATGTAACATCTAGTTCTGAACTACGATGTTCACTAGAAAAAGGTTTGCCAACTATAGACATAAAAAAAAATAAAATAAAAAAATAAATAAAAAACCCCTTGGTTTCCATTAGTCTCCTCAGACACCATCATGCAGATGTCTGTCTGTTTGCATAAAAGTTACTAGTAAGGAGTAATCAACAATTCCATTCCTATCGAATCTGACTATGTTGTTGTTGCATAGTCCGGTTCCCTCCTACTCATCACAGTAAAGCAACACTGGTTCGAATGCAACATCATGTCTTGATAATTGAAAAGAAACATATTTGAACGAAGGCCTACAAGTCAGGGTCTTAGCCACGGAAGGGGGCAGGGGGGGGCGGGTAGGGGGGGGGGGGTTTTAGCACACCCTACAAATGAATGATTGTATAGTATACAACTGTAGTTGATGTAAATGATATCACCATTTAGCATCGATGTTTCTTTTACCTTAACAATAAATAATCTTACTGGAAAAGACACCCCTCCCTAAAGACTCCTACCAAACACGGACATCAACAAGACACCCCCCCCCCCCCATTGTACAAAGATAAAATACGCTACGGGCGTGCTGGCACTTTGCGTTAATATGTTGGGAACTTGAGGCAATACATATAGACTACTTAATAATATTTATCGAATTTTACTCGAATTATTATTATTTTTATTGATTAACTGAGCCATCCTCGACCTAGACCTCTCGCGGTCTTTCTCTCTCTCTCTCTTCGCAAGAAAATATGATTAATTAGATTATCCTGTATTCAATTAAAAATAATTAAACACGCAATTATGTTATGAAATCATTGTGCACAGTGAAGGGAGGAAATGACCATGAAAATCATTTTGAACTACAGTGGGCACGATGTAATGGGATTACATGCATTCGAATAACATTTTAAATGATGGTTTTGTCTCTCCGTTTTTAACTCGTTGGGTCTCTCAACAACTTATATGTAATTGAAAAGTTTGAAGTATACATGAAAGGCCGGGTCACCTTAAGTCAACTGAGTAGAAGTTAATCCACCATGAACCTGTACCACTTAAACACACGGTAAAGCCATAATACTTCTTAGCTTGCCTCAGTTTCCCGATCCAGAAGTAGGTCCGTCTGGTACCCTTTCTAAAATTTGACTTACAACATTTTTCTGTTCCATGAAACTCATCTGATGGTCATGGTTTCCATTGGCAACATGTGAACAATTTGATCATTTAAGAGAACTGAATAATTAATGTACTTAATTTGCTATGTCGAGTGTAGCCTATCACTTCCGTCGTTTTACGGTTATATGGTATAAGCATCTGGTGGAGACGTCTAGGGTTCATGTTTATTTATTCAGAACATTTCAACATCAAACCGTAATAAAAGTGAATTGTCCATTCTGGCGCATGATAGATTTTCAGGAGAAGTCAGGTAAGATAGAGCCTGGGCACGAAAACCAAACGACTTTACTGATCCACTCTCAACCTCAGTTCGAGACTGTGACCGTGTTCTGATTATGACGACGTGACGTCAAATGAGTGCGCATGATTTCTGATATTCGTCCATCTACAACAATATAAACTTAGCAAGTCAAATATCAAGGACTCTGTGTCATAGATAGATATTTATTCAGCCATTGGATAGAATATATACAATGGAAATTGGATGAAAACAGGAGCTCAAGCGAAAACAATGAAACGATTAAGACAATAAATAAAAATGTAATAAATTCGTATGAGTAGGTATAGGATATAAAAGGGTACTATGTATACTGCTCATGATATAAAAAGAGTATTCAGAGGTAAAAAAGTATAACAAATATAGCATATTACACAATAAGAAGCAGTGGCTAAAACGTGAAGGCAAGACTAGAACCAATCAGCGGGCATTATGTGTATTATATATCTTTACAAGATCAGGATAATGACTATTTGTGAGCCTCTTTGATCCCCTGAATGTACGCAAACTTTTACCAGAGGGCAAGAACTGGAAGTACTGATGAGCAGGATGCGAGTTCTCGTTCAGAACATGTTCCATCACCCTAAACATCAAGGAGTCTGTATCATGTTCCATCACCATTCAGCTCAGTGTGAGAAAGGAATTTTACTCTTTTCTTTTTAATCAACAAAGCTTTAACCGAAAGTTAAAAAACAAGTGAAAAAACCCAAACGAAACCAAACGCGACGCGTTGCGACACGATATGAAACCCAAGGACACAAAACGAAACGAAATGAAGGAACGCGAAATACAAAGATGCGACTCGACACATAACGAAACAAAACGGGACACCTTAAGGTGATGTCTCACGCCACGACCCGACGAGACAAATCGAAGCGACGCTAAAATGGCTGACACAGACGAAACGACATTAATCAATACAACAGAGGGAGAGAGAGAGAGAAAGAAAAAACCCGAAGCGAACATTCATGTCGTGCATATGCATGATTAACTCCATTGGTTATATCAGTCCTTTTTTTTTATTCCATAATTCTCAG
Source organism: Apostichopus parvimensis (assembly GCA_000934455.1). Classification (NCBI taxonomy): domain Eukaryota; kingdom Metazoa; phylum Echinodermata; class Holothuroidea; order Aspidochirotida; family Stichopodidae; genus Apostichopus; species Apostichopus parvimensis. The sequence continues at coordinate 54,993 of KN885515.1, read as the reverse complement.
CTTTCACGTACATGTTTGACCTCCTTACATCTTTAACTGAAGAGGACCTCATTTATGCCTACAGTATATGTCTGCTTCATTTGGTCTATTTAAACTTTCCTCTTACTTTGCGTAAGGTAGATTCAATGCCGCCAAGATTTATACAAGGACCTGCTGCTTTGGTCCAACTATATACATAGTAGCTCCCTTAGCAGCTCTCAGAGTCAACACACATTTTCTATTATGTTGCCCACCTGTTAAAATAGGTCATACATTATGTTTTAATGGCTAGCCGTATTATACCTGCTCATGTTGACGGTAAAGTGGGTCATCAAATTGTCACGTATGAATAAAAATCATAAATCTCGGCCGAGAAATCTACTTTAAATAGCAAACTGTCTGGCAGGTTAATAAGATACATTAAAGGGACATTGCCCGAGGCATAGAAAGTAGTTGAGAAACTGAAAAACTAGCCACAGAGACAGCCATAGAGAGAGAGAGAGGAGGAGAGGGAGGCGAAGAGTGAGAAAATACGGAACGCCATTTGTTCTAAAAGTATCCAAACTGACGGGATCATTATGTTCAAAGTGACATCGACATATCGAAAACGAAATTGACGTATTCAAAATGAAATAGAATTTGTCCGAAATTAAACTCATTGTACTGAATCTTGTTATCGATACGTCGATTTCGTTTTGGACATATCGATTTCGTTTTCGTTACCACGATCTCAATTTGGACATCAGGAAGTCAACAATTTGGATA
>KN885515.1:35586-50828 GCA_000934455.1 Apostichopus parvimensis | reverse complement strand
CCCCCCCGACGGACTCAAATGGACTTCTGGCGCCCTTTTCAGCTTTTTACCACTTTTTACTTATTCGCGATTATTGACTTTTTTATTGCGCTCACATACCTATTGACATTTGTCACATTTTGTTGGTGTAATTTTCTGACAAAATGCTCTAACGGCGGTCTTTAATTTATCAAATTTTGTATCAAGTTAGCAAGACCCGGAAAGGGTCTCTCCAGCGATCAATGGAGTATCTTTACTCAAAATATGTCTGTACGCTCCGCGCCAACCTGTGGTGGCGCTCCGCTTAGATAGTGTCGAAAGCGCAACCCCCCCCCCCACCCACCCCTGACGAATATCCCTTGCTCCGCCACTGAGAAGTATAATAACGGCCGCAAGTAACATGCTTTAGCCTTGACGAGAGCTGAATGGTAAAATTCACCTACTTTCAGTGGCACGAAATGACAAGGCTCCTGATATCTCTCATATCACAACCAATCAATCAATAACACATATTCCTAAAATAATCTCTTTTTTTTAAAGTATTCTTGATGTCTTTGATCTTTGATGAAAGGTGATTGATAAAATCCACTTGAGAGTTGAATCAAAATGGCTGGCGGGATTCTACATGGCTCACATATCAAAGCCAAACAACCGATAACTTATACCTCTCAGGACCAGCTCATTGATAATTCTCGATACCTTGACATTGAGTCGAAGTACGTTAACAGATCAGAACGTATTACATACATAACACATCTGTGTAAACGTTACACAATTCAAGATACGTAATAGGAGACAACAAATTTCGAAAATTTGTTCTCACTTTCTTAATATCATCATAGCCGGTCGACATCAATTTTCTGTTTAATGAAAAGAAAACAACCAATTTATTAAACTTCCCCATTGGGAGCATGAAAATGTTGTAACTTAAAGTGGTGTTCCATATTGGACCCGCAAATCATACTGTCATATATCCGATTTCTATAGTGTTCTTGTTTTTGTGTCAAATCCGTTAGAAAGATAAACAATATTGTGGGTCTTATTTCATATAGTAAGTGGAGAGAATGAATCTGTTTGTTTTCATAATTTACCCAATTATGTAGTCATTAAAAGTATTGTCTTCGCTGGATTATATTTTGTTATTGACCAGTTCTGCAAAATGTTATAATCTATATTTTCCCTTGATATATCCTTCTATTAATTACACATAAGTCGTCAGTTGTGTAGACGTATACTTGTTCTTGTATAGATAAATTAAACCCTGAGTGTTCCTTTAAAGGAATTGTGCACCTATTGGTACAGTCAATACTTGTATATGCCCCTTGGTATTTTTCTTACAGATGAATGAAACAGGCTTTGGATGTTTTGCTGTAACTGAGTCAATGCTCTTTGCGGTATAATAATACAGCCTAGGCCTAGATCAATCTCTATCTGAACTTTTACCCTACACTGTTCCTGTATATATGGTTTCAATCATTTAGCGAGAAGATCCCTTGAGTCGTATCGCATTTTGAGTATCACGGGAGAGTATAGAAGCAAATGAAAATATAAACTTGAAATAAAGAGAATCTTACGAATATATTGAAGTATTCATTCCTGGAGGGTTGTGTTACCAAAACCAGCACAAACACAAATCAGGATGTTTTTTAATTGCATGTAGGTTGGTTGATCAATCAGTTTGGATATTTTAGTGAAGAGTGATAAGAGAGAGTGATAAGAGTTGATAGATCGGGGATGTTATAGCAAAGAGTAAATAAGCTAAGGGAAAGCATTTGCAGTTCTAGTTCAACCCCCACCCCAACCCCCCCCCCAAAAAAAACCCTCTGCATTTGAAGTAACTTATGTCATGACAGTTTATGAAAGCTGGTAAAACAAATTCTTTTTTGCTGTTTCTTTCTGTCCCATGAACAACCGTTTTTACTCTCTTTTTCATTCTTTCAAATTGAAATCCTTCTTTGCAAAACTTTGCAAAATAATTCCATTCTTTTGGTCGGGTGTTATTTTATATTCGTTAGCTATGATCAAATTTAGTTCGTGAAATCAAACCATGATATCAATTTCTGGTGATGTTTGAGCTAATTACATAAGTGAAAAACAATGGAACACGACGACAGTTGGTTGTATTGTCCGTGCATGATGACATCACAAAATGATAACATGCAAAGAAAGATATCGCAAAGATATTTAGATGGGAGTTGGACCAATGTGTTTCTGTGCGATGTGTCATATTAAGTTTATTATATTTTTCTTTTGTAAGATGTTAGACTTCGCTTTCCCTTTATTCAAAATACACTGGGGAACAAACGTCATCACTCCAAGATTAATGTATGTCGTCCAGTTACAGAGTTGTTGACAATTGACAATTCATAATCATGGACGTCGGTCAGCTTGCGGCTTTGATAAGCCAATGATGGCTTCTTCGCGAGTTCCTGCTTGCAGGAGGATCTAAAATACATACATATACGTCACTGGTCTACAGAAGCCTATACTTTCCATCATCTCTCTCTAACCCTCTTTTTGATTTGATTTATTTCGTTTTTTTTTCACGTGCAAATATACAATGTGAAAGGAAGTCTTCTATAAAGCATACAATAGCTTAACAATGTAGAAGACTCCCTGAAGAAAGAAAAGAGAAGAAAAATGATGTACCAAATTAAACGTTTCCACAATAAATCAATGATACGATATTTTAATTAATATGATGCAATTATTTCTTTAATATAACATTTCCTAAATGTTCTATTGGATAATTTATTTTTTAGTAATGTCAGTAATAGAATTCCAGGTTTTTATTGCTCGATTTCTGAGGCTTAACATTCCTGTTGAGGTATTCGTGTTGTGATAATGCGCATGATTTGCGTGTCTTGTGTTGTAGTGATGTAATCACCATAACAACCCAATACCAACAAATGATTAACCTAAGTGATTTTGAGCCATCATATTCTATTAGCCTATATTCTGGTTTGCTAACTTCTGTCCAGTCTACATGATGTCGGTTGATAACCATTCTTTCCTTCCTTTTACAGGTTCCTCGATGTAAACTCACCGTTCATCCTTGGTAGCCTTCCGGTACAAGATGGCGACTCGAGAATAATAAACAATGATTTTGAAGGATGTATCAAAGATGTCTATATTAACAATAGATTGTACGGTGCGGGAGATACTATTAGAACAAAAGATACAGAACAGGGATGTCCTTGGTATAAACAACGGTAAGGAGTTCTAAATATTATCCTCGAAAAATGTGGCATCAGTATTGATTAGGCTTTGCATGGGGAGGGGGAGGGGATGAGGAGGGGTTGGGGTATGGATGTCATATCTCCTTAAATAAACTATCGGTGCAAAATACGTAGTACCAACGAGGGGTGACTCATATTGGTCATTTTCACAATTGTAATGTGAACGTCCGGAAGATTTCTTTACCTAGTCGTCAGTCATTCTTAGCAGGTTAAAGGTCATATATACTTTTCAAACATATAACGTGCTGCAAGAGTCTTCCCAAGTCAGCCTCTCTCATTCCAAATGGAACGATTCAAAGTAATCGATTAGAGTATATAGAACTTCGAAGAAAGTTTCCATTTTTGGTAATGCTACAACCTCGTACAGGCATAGTCGAGTACCGTACGTTTTTTACTGACCAAGAAAATGGAGTGACTATAGGGACTTCCAGCTGCTTGATCAATGTGTCCGATAAAATTGTTTCTAAAATTATTTTGTGCATTCTGTCTAAAGAATAGAAAAAATAGATCAAATCTAAATTGACCTAGAAATACAACATATTTTATCAGGATATCAATATTTATTCATATGGATATTGTTTCAATGTAATGTCGAAAGTCTGTAGTTTTGCGGTATGAGTGAGATTCGTGTTTCCAACCGGACACGTAAAGTTGCCCTCGATTTTGTTTTGTGTTATAATAGTTAAGATAATAGGCTGGATGCGATTCTCTCGGTTTGTTACCCTCGGATGATGACCCGCAGCACAACTCAGAGGAAAATCCCGCGGACGCAGTTCTTTGAAGATAACGAAACCATGGCAACCGTCAAACTTGCTCAAGCTTCATTTTATTTAAAACCAATACTCCTAGAATTTCATATCAACGTTTTCCTTTTTTTTTAATAATAAAAATAATAACTATAAGAACCTATTTTAACTTTAGTTCTTTAGTTGACCGGCGTTCTTCAGCCCGCTGGCGTATTGTTAAAATGGCCACTTCCCATGGGAATCTCGACAATCATTGTAAAGGAATTAATTTTTATACAGAAATGGGTCTCCATATTTTTGTCTCAGCATGCGATACTCAAACTGGCCTTTTGTTTCAGTCATTTGGTAACTCTGTTGGAATCATGAGATCGCCTTTCAGTGAAATAGTCCTTCTATCAACCACTACTTCGCGGGGGAAGTTCAAGAAAGATGAAGAATGGTGCTTCACTAGAACCGGCTGGGAGTCACGGAAAACCCGCGGCGAACTTAATTCATACGTCTCTTGAAAAGCGATGCCCATGCTAAACGTTGATGTATCTTGTCAGTTTAGTTTTTATCAATGTGACGATAATTGTATTCCAAAAATTGATCCCAGAGATTGATTTTGAATCAGTTTCCCTGTCTACTATATAACAATTGCGAGGGACCACCACCGCACCGGTCGTAAATAAAGCCACGTGTAATCTGTCAACCGCATATGTGCTATGTACTTATATAAGTCCTCCTGTAAAAGTGTTGACTATATGTGGTCCAGATGAATGTTCGGAAGTCCTAAATGAGTGGAGAGGGGGAGGGGGTGGTGTGTAAATAACTAAAGAGAACTAAAGACGAAATTGAGCAGTGTTTCGTATACACAATCTGTTCATGCACGTTGATGTACACGATTTATATAGAGACGATCAGTCGTGAAACCTCTGGCTATCAGGCAAATTCATGTTTACCAGATTTGTCGGTACAATTATGGATTCTGTCGCTTATTAATATCGCCTCCCCATCCCCCTGCCCCCATCCGTCGGACCTTAGTGAGCCTCTGAGCACCTTCTCGAATCTGTCAATTTGCAATTCAAATATTTTTCACTTGATGACGCTCCCGCCTTCAGCGGATAGAGAGCATCTGAGGATCGGTACAACCAAGTTAGGGGGGGGGCGATAGCAGGAAGCTATTAAGAAACTTGCAATTATGGATCAAGTTTAACTATATTTTAAACAGTAGAATTCTTTAAAACACCGATGGTAATGCAGAATTTGCACACATAGGCACTTTCCCATTTAATTTTATTGCCTCGTTGCGTTCAAGGGTTGTAGAATGAACACAAATGTCAATTCATCATCATCGCCATAACGTTCTTCCAAAGAAGCACTAACTTTACGATTGTTGGTTATCAGAAACATTTAACTTCACCTGATTGGAACATCAAAAGTAAAATTTAATACAAGCACGTCAGTTCGGTTCGGGAGCGTAACCTTCTACTAGCTAGCTACATAATTTGATGATTGACTTTCCGAGTTACAGAACTGACTGTCTAGCATATGTTGTATTTAAGGGAAAATAGAGAAAAATGACTCAGCTGTCCTGTCTGATATACATACTGAATATCATAATGGTGATATTATAATGTCATCAACAGAGAAGCAGACGTCAAGATATGCACTGCGGTATTTTTGGTTTCTATGGCAACTGTCATCATGGCTTCTTCGCAGATAATTTGATTAAACCTTGACATTACAGCAAATGTTCCCCGACCATGACCTTTTGTTAGGTATAGGCTATTCGGTGCGCCACAAGTTCTAAAAATAAATTCCCCAGGTGATGTTGTAACATGTACAGGCCCATACTTAGTCCACCTGCTTTTATTACATTCAACTGTTATAAGCGAGTAGATTGGGCGTATGGAATACCATAACGGTTCTATCATGGATGAAAGGGGAGTGGTGGTGCCAGGAAGGGTGTCGGAGGAGGTTCAAGGGTAAAACAAGACGATTATTAATGTATCGTCTCGGAGGGTCTTCGCAACTTCAGGGACTGAATAACTGAGCAATATGTTTCACACATGCGTCACATTCATTTTAGGCTGATACCTTTAACCTATAGCAACATATGATCGAAAATATGGAATAATTCCTCGTTAAGTAATGAACATGTCGTCAACAAAAAATAAATCGACCAAATCCCAAAAAAAAGACCCCTCGAAGAAACATAAAAAAAAGGAAACAAAAAAAAAAACACTATGTGAAAAACATGCTTCAATTGACACAATTATCATAGAATCATTTTTCATTTGATATTTTTATGATTGGGTTTTTGTTGGGATTAAAATGCTTTCTTTTTCTTTCTATTCCATAGGCCAGAACTACCAGTGAATGATGATGCGTCCCTATAAATCGGAGCGGTAGGCTACAGGGCTAGGCGGATCCGCTGGTGTCACGTGGACAATAACCGTTGCCATGTAGCAGTAATGTTAAACCACGTTTGCAATTAGTTTGCATCATATCTTTTTGTGGTATATTTCCACGTTCAGGAGGTGCACTCTGCTCTACCTTAGAACGTTAACCCTGCTTTTATTGTACAGTCGTCGTTGGCGCCCGTTTTTGTTTAATAGAGGGCGATATTTAACATTTAGTCAAAGCCGGACAATCATTTCACGGATTTGTATAGTTTCCATTTCGTACCAAGATTTATTGCTCCATTGACTTTCACTAAGCTCGTCGATGAAGCTCTCGTTTGAGAATCTTCCCGTTTCGCCAAAGAATTTATAAAACGTCTTATATTAAATCCTTCTGATTTTTAGGTCACCAGTAGCTCATTGCATCCTCTCTCTTGCAACATCAAATATACAACAAAACATAGAATATACAACAAAAATACTGATGATAACTGAAAAAAAACATTACCCTCCCCCCACCCCCATAATAAAACACAGAAAAATAGAGAATGTACTTTATTAGGTCCATTAAAGGACTTTGAACGACAATGATAAATCTTTCATGTAGGTATCCACTACTCTATTTGTAGTATGATACCTAAAGGGAGAAACTGGGGCACACGGATCACTTTTTAATTAAAATATTTTACAAATCAAATTCATCCACGGGACTTGTTTTCAAAACTCATGATTTTAGATGGTCCAGTTGCCTCCATACATGGGGCAACTGAGTCACATCATATTATGGCTGAAATAACAAGTGAAAATTTATCCAAGTACAAAATTCAAATTCTAATTGATGTTGATGCTCTTGCCCCCCCCCCCCCCTCCCCCTTCAACTCATGACATTATGTGGTACATATGTTTTCTGTGTGTAAAGAAATCAGCTTACTCCACTGGAAAGTTGTCACGGTGTTTCTGAAAAGTCGCAGACTTGAACAAGTCTAAATATGGCATCATGTAGGCGCACGTAACTCGTGAAATCTCCCCCAAATGGAGGAAGACTTTATTTTAGGTGGAGGGGTGTAAAAAGGCATAATTTTTTGGAAAGAATATATATGTATATCTTTTTATAAAGGTGATTTTTATCCAGTTATTTATGTACTCTGCCTTAGTAGTTCGTTCTTTTCGGCGCGGGATTTTTTGGGACTGTTTTTATTGGGGAAGAGGGAGTGTGGTTTGCGGAGAGGTTCGTGTGTTTAGAGAAGAAAGGAATATGGTTCTGAGACATTGGTGGTATATGAAATGGGTTTGTAAATATGTACTTATGAAATCTAAACAATGTTTAGTATAGGTTTTGCTCTTTCGGTTTCTGCGAATCTTTTCAAGTTTCTTTTCTTGGCAGTCGACTTTGACTCACTTCTTTTTATCGATGATTCTTTGTAAATCCCTCTCCCAATTTTTTTGTATGACCAAAATCAAACTGAATTGGTTTTCTGATTGTTTTCTGAAGTTGGTTTATTTTAGTATCAATTATGTTGTAAATACGTTTCAATCTTTTCTTAAATCGTTTTAAGTTTATTTATTGACTAAATGACATTTTAAAAAAGGAGAGATTTTTCTTTTAAGCTCAACGAAATGATTTTAGGAATTACTTGTAAATATTATGTTACTATTTTATTATACACTACAATTCGTATAATATATAGATGCCTATACCTGAAACGGCAAAACAAATTAAGAAAAATTAAAATAAGATGAAATTTATTAACGATGAGCGTCTATAGAATTCATGGAAATATATATTGGTGAGTCCTAGATCACCATGGTCAATTTTAACACTACCTTAAAAGCATACATCGCTGGAAAATATTTGGTGTAAATAAAGTCTTCTTCATCAACACCCCCACAAAACAGTTAAAGATAAATGTTCTCAATTTGTTGGCTTTTGTTAGTTTTCTATTCGTCAGATTATATTCAAGCGCTCGCCCACCATTTAAAGTTATAAGGGTGGTGGGGAGTGGGGGGGGGCCGTATTGCTATGTCGTCCTGGGAAGGGGGATGCAACTTATCAAACTATGTTAAAGAATTTTCAGATGGTGAGGTTGCACTGTAAATACATCTTACAAATTTGTTGAGATTTTTGAGATATTCCGTCAGACATCGAGGAGAGAGATGAGCTCTATTCATTTTTCTCATGGGAGGTGGTGGGGGTAGAGGGTAGAAGTATATTAGGTTGCTCTCTTGATTTCATGGATTATACACACACGACATGTCTATGACATCAACTTTCGCGGCTTTAGCTCAAGAAGAATGTGATCGTACACCGTCCCACGTGCATATCTGACTATCCTTTCCCTCTTCCCAATTCCATTCCCTTTACCCTTCCGCGTCCCTCATGCTGTTCCTCACCCCCCCCCCCCCCCCCCCCCATCGCCACCCAGTGTTGGGAAATTTGGACTCGAGTTACTACATTCAAATGTGAACTTTTTTTCCCATACAGGGATATTTTCCGCGACTCGACTCGAATCACCAAATTGACTAGTAAGCTTTTCTTACAGACCTACACCAAAATATATGTTAGTTAGTGTGATCAGTAGAGTTAGGTAGATACACTTGACTGTGGCGTCATTGAATGTGAAAGTATTGTCTAGCGGTCCCCACCCACTCCCCAGACAAATATCAAAGTTGAGAGGTCAAAGTATCCATTCTGAGACGTATTTAGACTGTACAGTAGGTCTACAATAACGTCTAAACGCAGGGTTGTGCTAATCAATACTCTAAAGTTCGAAACAAACCTCGATTGACGGTGGAGGTGCATGGTGCCCATGCGCATGCTATCCCGTTTCACCCCCGCACATACCCTTCCTTGCGCCTGCCCCCCTCCTCCACACAGCCTTGCGCATGCCACTGAATCGCACTCATGTTTGCAAAACCTAGTCACTAGTGTGCTAGTCGCATCGACGATCAGCTGTTTTTCGAGCTAGGTGAGTTTCGTTGATACTGAATATGCATTACAGCGCGTTCTCTCATTGGCTTGTTTAAATCAAGAGGCACGGCGTCAAAGAACACATGAATGAGATCGGTCTTCAGTGGATACATATTTTGATACTTTTTTCATTAATGAAATGTTTTTGGCAAATTAGCTTGGTGAAAACATTCTCACTTTTCATGGTTCGTCAGATAAGCAGCTTTAACGAGGTGCCATGCATTTTTTGAAAAATGAAAATTTTTATGTATTCCTTTTACGAAACAATCACTTTCAAAGGGAATTTGAAACGGGATTTGTTTACACACAAAAACAAAAAAAGGTGATACGAGCATGCGCAGTTTCGTCTCCATTCATAGACTTACTTTTTTTTTGAACGAGTGCCACACGGGTGAGTTTTCCCTATACTAATATCTACACACATAGAGATTGATTTCAGCTCTTTTTCATATAGCGCAGCACTTGGCCTTGGAAAGTTCAAACCGCATAGCAGGTCGCATGCCATTGATTTTTTGTTAGCAATATTTACGCATGACTTCTTTCCTTGCTATATAGCAATACTACGCCGTATAGTATTGATATCTGTGCACAATAGCAATACACATATGTATATAGATATTGTACAAGCAACAACCTTTATCCTAACTTCCGGATCAATTTGTGCGTACGGTTTTGTGAACGAAGAACGTTCAATTGGCTATTGTATCACAGCTATACACTGTGGGCGTACGTTGACAATTTTCCGAGGGAGCATCCGCAAATATTTTTCAATTTAAAAAAAAAGAAGAAAAGTCGTATAGGTACGAGGTTGACCTGAGTGGCGTTATTAAATTTGGGAATATCAAAGTCGCTTCTTCCCACGCAAAGCGGTGAAGACTTGTATTGTACCACACACTAGGCTGATACGCTGCGATTTGCTGGTCAACTATACGCAGGTATAAGGCCTACTATTCCCTACGTTCAAGTGTATATAATATATAGCATACATATATACGTATACAGTTACATAGTGCGGTACGTGTTCCCAGCAGCAGCCAAAGAAAGCTCAGCAGTTGAAATCCGCAACAATCATTACAAGATTTCCTGTTAGTTGTTAACTGCTGTATCCCGTCACTAGAGGAAAATATGGCGGCTGAAACAGATAAAGGCGGTGCTGGACTGAGCGAGATTCAAAGCGAGATATTCCAGGCATTTGCTACCTATGTGGCGCTGCTGATGTTGAAAATGATGGTTATGTCTTATTTTGTTATCTCCGAGAGAATACTTAAAGGGGTGAGTTAACTAATAAGCCTAGGCCTATATATACGTATTACTGAGAAACCAACTTAACCTATGTTGCAATGGTAACCTTTACAATTGACATATATTCGAGAGCTGTGGGGAAGGGGGGCGGGGGTCATTCTATTGATACGGTTCACTTTTAAGGTTCTCTGTGTAGCCTATATTCACCCCGGTGGTGACTTTCAAAATCTTGTACCACAATTTAGGATACAAATTCTACAATTAGAACCTCGTGCTTGGCAGAGTAAAACATTGTCCGTTAAATACTACGGTAAAGTGCACATGACCCGTTCCAAGGTCGTCTATTGTTTAGTGTGATCAGTAGCGTGGTTCTTTAGACTTAGTGCCAGCGGCATATGACGCCTGCTAGCAGACTACTGACCGTATATAACGAGTTCTGTATATACCCATTCCACAAGTGCACTAACGGTTATTGTGATACTTGTAGTTGTACATTATGATATGATAGCCTGTCAGTGTGTTTTTTTTTACAGACGGATGCTTCATCGGTTCTGTAATGTATTAAGGGTGTGAATTTCAGCGCGTCGAGTGAAAGGTTCATATGTGTTGGTCGCCGGGGTCATTGATAGTGAGATATTTTAAAGGCCATGGGGTTTTCTTGTCATTCTTGCCCCGCGCCCCCATCCTAAAAAAAGTTTACATCAGAGCTGTGTTTTAAACTGATTTAATCCATTTTCTTCCCTATATGGAGTCTGGTAGGCCTACTTGTTACGTTTTATTGATATTCAGCCTACAATGAACCAATATGTTTCATTTTGTGTGGGCTTCATGGGTTATTTTGACTAGCCTTTGACGTAGCGCTACCGGTACCCTCCCCTTTGTCTTCCCCCACCCCCCACCATGAAGTGCACGTTTGCAAACTACTACTATAACACTGGACGATCATATATATTCTATACCTATACAACAATTTGAAACGCCAATGTAAGGTATAGTGTAAGATTTTCATGACTTCAAATGACACGTTGACAATGCAACTGTTAACAATTTGTCAACCTGGATTAGTTGTGTTGAATGGCATCCAAATGTTGCCCTGTTCTTGATATGAAGTTGAAAGAACATATTTTGGGCGATATTTTATGATTTATAAAATTAACATTTAGACCTGTATTGATCAATGTAGCATTTAAGAAGCCTTCCAGAGTTTTAGCATGTTTTAAAGTTGAATAGTTTGAAGACCAGAATAATTATATGCAAAAATGACCAACACTCACATTTTTTTATTGGGGGGGGGGGGGGGGAGCAGTGACATATCAAGAGTGCAATTCTACATAAAGTGATCCTTTACAGTTTTTACAAGACCCCATGGAAGCCCCAGAAGAGGCTTCAATAATATGACCCCTATAACAGTGGGTGAGGGGGGTGGGGAGGGTCATCTGATATAGAAACATCGACCCACAAGCATGCAGCATTCATCCATATTATGCGTTCAGTCTACAGGGAAACTATGTAATCAAGATGTTATAATTACGTAATCAAAACGGAACCATTGTGTAATCAACATGTAATTAATTTACACTGTAGTAATCAGCCTGATTTTTCTTCACTTTGCAGCAATTCGTGGTGAGGGAGGACTATGAGGGGTTTGGCGACCCCCAAATGAGTAAAGAAGAGATTCGGATCAAGACAGCGTCACGTGACCTGTACATCGAACGGATTCGCAGGTATTTAAAATGTTTACTTTTCGAACACAATATATAACTAAGTCTAGGCTACTATAAAACTTATGTGTTTGTTCTATTCTACTATGAAGTTGCAAATACATATCGTAAATTCCTACCAATTTATATTGGCTATAAGCATTAAAACGTATAATGCATTAAAATTTTGAAAAAAAGCTTGTGATAAGTAAATATTGTTATGAGAGGGAGTGTACCTTTACTAAACATGACGTCACATCTTTTCTTCCCTACGGTTCACGAAATGGTCTTTGCTGGTACAAATTATCTTGGGGTATTTATTTCAAAAGCTGTTAAAAGAGCTCTATTTGCTGTCAATTCCGGTATTACTTGTATCCCATTTTTAATAACATTTTAGATTTATTTCAATGGAAGTGGTTGCATGGTCATCCACGACTAATCTTATTAAGGATAGGCTAAGCCAGAATCTTCTTAGTTCTGATATATTATAGTCTAAGGAGAAAGAAACATTTAACTGCTAGTCAAGTTTCTACAGCTATTTCGGTTTTCAAGACATTCATATTTTAAATATTATAAATTCCCTAATATGCTCCTTTAAGGCTAAATGGACGATGACGTCTGCTCCTCTGTGCCTGCCTTCATGTAACATGTGAATGTTTAATATAAATTGTTTTATAAGTTCTAATAACTCAACTAAAACATGTTCTTTTAACTTCATATAAACTACAGAGCACATTTGGATGACATTCAACACTATTGGTCATTTGCAAAGTCGTAACACTTTTGTCAACATGTTATACAAAGTGTTATATTTTCCCATTTAGTTTTGCATTTTATCTAAGGAACTGACCTTAAGGTCAGCGTACTAGAATGTATAGTTCAGTCACTTAAATTAATGAACCTTAGCACTCTAAGGGGTCACTTATATGAAAAATATAAAAATAAAAGCATAGTGCTTCTAGAAATACATTTGGATGGATACCAATGGTTTGTTTTTAACGGTCCACAACATATCGACATTAATTTTGTGCATAAAATCAACCATTTAAAATAATATTCCATGCACTTAGCATATTTTTTGAGGTGATTAAGTTGAAAAACATGAATAACTATACAGAAACAACACTAAGCCTCTGTTCTTAAGTCAAAGCGAGTTGACAAAATATTGATGTTACCATCTTCTTCTTCTTCTCGACAAAACAGATGCCACAGAAACGACCTGGAGAACATAATTCCATTTGTACTCGTCGCCGTTGTCTATATATTGTTCACCAATCCGACTACGGAATCAGCGATATTACATATTCGAATTTTCGCCGCAGCTCGAATCTTCCACACGGTGGCGTATCTGTTACCACTGCCTCAGCCTTGCCGTTTTCTTGCCTTTCTAGTCGGTTCATTGGCGACGATTTCAATGGCGATCAGGGTCATATACGAAGGAAAATTTTAAATTATCTTTCCTTCTTTCTTTAATTCTTAATTTTTTTGATCATAACAATAATACGATTGTCTTTCTCATTTTTGGTTAGATGGTACAAAAACAGCAAAAAAAAATTCCTTTGTCTTTGTGGTTCATTATTTGGAAAGTAGATGTAGACGCTTTAAGTAAAGCCGCGTGTTAGCAAAAATTGTTGTTAAAATCTAGTAAGTTCGCATTTCTGGTGATATGGTTTGTGAAGTATTGTATGACACTTCTCACAGAGGTTGGTGCGTTGGTAGAGGGGAGGTGGCGAGGAGGAAGAGGGGGGGGGGGAAGAATTGTTAGGTTAGTGGGGCAAAAGCGGTGTGATATAAATAATTTATTCAGAAATCATGTCACATATTTTCTTCGGAAATTTTAAAGGTACCAGAAGTGCATCGTTAACTTAACCCTGGGTTAAAAGGGCGGTATCTTTCACAAAAGCAAAAGGGGGAAAGCCACCTCTTTCACAAACAAATGAAAAACAAACCTTTTAATAGAAACTCCAGTCTTGTGCTTCTTTCAAATTTACATATGAAACATAACGACGTTTTTTTGGTAAAAGTTGTCGCCAATATCATTATGTGATATAGATCCACCGGAGGGGGGGGGGGGTGGAGGGTATGTGTGTATAGATGAACTTCTTGTGCTACGCCTTTTTGTACAAACCCTTTACAACGAAAACGTGTTCGTTTTTTTATAATCTTTTCTAAAGATTTTCTAAAGTATCAGATAATCTTGGATTCTGTAAGAATTAAGGATTATAGTATATTTACAGTGAAGTTTAGCGAGTTTAGTGAGTTTAGCGTTCCTCTTTGGTTAGCTAAGCTTGTTAATTAGCAAGAGATTCACCTTGTCTCGTTCGCATCTAAGTTTTCATAACCCCCCCCCCACCCCAAGTGTGGTATAAATCATAAGCTATTTGTAAAACTTCTACCTCTCAGATCTTAATTATGCCTACTCGATTTCATAATAATACACTTAAAAGAATATGATGTGCTTCACTGTATATTGAGAATGTACCAAACAAAATGTTGTTTGAATGTGTATCTTGTGTTGGGAGTGCATAAGGAGATGTTCGGGGAGTGTGGAAGTGAAAGTTTCTAGAAAAAGAATAAACCTCTCGAGAATCTCATGTGTGATTAAACACACACACACATACGAGCACGCATAGCAGCCCCGACCAAATATTTTTGTGAAAGTTCGGGCAATATGCTGAGAATTTTTCGGGCACCTACTGAAAGAAAACAAATTGTTTGAGGGGTTGTCGGTGAATGAAATGCCTAGTGATTTGAATTGCACCAGCACCTATATATTCGGTAATTCACCAGTGTGTTTTTCAATGGTTATATTATTATTATCATTGTTATTGTAAAAATGCTAACCAATATGGAAGGGTAATAACACGGCAAATGATTGTATGCAATTGGCATGCGATGTAATAACCGATGCATGTCTATATGATATGTACATTAACATGTTGCAAAATTTGGGTATATTTTTCGGGCAAGTCGTTACAGCCCCC
>KN885514.1:34425-50883 GCA_000934455.1 Apostichopus parvimensis | reverse complement strand
AATTTCTCAAAAAAAAACATGTAAATTTAACTTAAAAGAACACTTTTATATTACAAAAAATAGTTTAATTAATTAATGAAATGGGTACATTTGCGATTTTCACACAACTGTGTGGAGAACGTTCTCCATTTCCGACCCGATTTCATCGCCCTGCAGTGGACCATTTCAATATAAATCGAAATTCAATAAACAGCTGGTGATTCCTGGAATCACTTGCCATGACAAAACTC
Source organism: Apostichopus parvimensis (assembly GCA_000934455.1). Lineage (NCBI taxonomy): Eukaryota > Metazoa > Echinodermata > Holothuroidea > Aspidochirotida > Stichopodidae > Apostichopus > Apostichopus parvimensis. The sequence continues at coordinate 50,653 of KN885514.1, read as the reverse complement.
ACTTTTCTCGGTCACAAAAGTTAAGTTGATATTAAAAAATCACAAATCAATTCATCGTAACGTGCGTGCTGGAATGCTTTGACGATATACAATATACACGTACATCTAGTCACATTAACTACAAGAACAGCTGTGCTCCCCCTTCCCCCACCTTTATCCTTGCCCTCTCTCTATAGAACATTAACATCAGTTCGTATTTAAACACTGATGAAAAATTTACGGTGGTTCCGAAAGGACAGCACGACCAATTTCTACTTTTTCCCTCTGGAGTTTTCGAGTGATTCGAACGTTACATCTCGACGAAAAGGATCAAGTTGACGAATTTGCTGCTTTTCAAATAACGACAAGCAACAAATAATGACCTTTCTTTATCGCGTTGACAACTATACGCTAACAGTGGCACAAACTTTATGAACAGGGGGAGGGGTGCCTTTGACTCGACGGTAACACAATTTTACTTTCTTTACTTATTGAAAGCGAACTTTTTAGGTATGGAGGTATGTATGTGACTCCCATACCTACCCTTGTACCGTCACCCTTTGTTATTGAAGAGCAAACAAACATCGCAAACAGACACTGAGTATCTGACGTACAATATAACTTGATGTTGAATGGGGCCTTGGTGATCTTACCTTATAAGTGTTTATTTATATAAGCCAGTGATAATAAAGAGGTTTACTATATTATATGATAGCAAATATTAAAGGTCAATTGTGACGATTTGATAAGATAATGAGTCACGATTGTGTCTTTCATTTTGGTTGTTTAACAGTGAGAGGAACAGAGGGCAGCACAGCTAAAAAGCTAAAGTGGCGTCATGTTATTCTATGATTCATGGCTAGGTAGTACCGCAAACGATTCACACAAATACTTGAGAGTGTGAGTGACGGGTGCACAACATGATATTTTGCCTAATAGACAGTTGTCGATGGCCTCTTAAATGTAGAAATATATGCACTTTTACAAACGACTTTTGAGATTGTTTGCGTGGCTCTCGTCTTCTTTCTTTTTTTTGTGACGATTTGGTGCAATTTTATTTGGTGAAAAAATAAATAGTTTTCTGAATTTCTCTTTGAAAATCCGAAAATTTGCAATGTCTCGTATCAAACTTCGCAAACATGGAGGGATAATGTTTTGTGAAACAATCTTTTCCTCTATATTATTTGGTAAACTTAGTCAGGATCTTGAAAATAGTTACGTCGAAATAATTGAAATGACCATTTTCGTAAGAAAAACATTCATGACGTAATAATACGAACAGAAACATGTCATTAAGTTGATGACATACTCACACGGATAAAGTTACCAGTTTTTTACTTTAATTAAGTTTTTTAATGCTTTAAGAAGTCTCCAAGTTGCCATTTTTCAAATAATCATATCAATGTTTCGAAAACCGTCGTTTGGCATAGTTGTACAATGAACTTGACAATATACAATAATACCAAGTCTGATTCATTATGCTCCAGTGTAATCCACAATAAACTTATTATCGGAAAGACCACGCATATGTATTAATTGAAAGCTCTCTTCCACGCAAAAGCACAATACAATTATATTTAACGTTGATTACTATAAAAATAAATAATGTGGATATCCAAGAAAGTAATTCTTTAGCCATTACAAATGTGCGTTCGATGCTCCCCTCACCACAACCTCTTTTCCATTAGGGCGATTAAATTATTCTAATTCACTTCCTGAAAACTTTTCCATCTGTATTTTGAGTTTGTTTTATCGTTTCATTCATTCATTATCAAACACTATGAGACCTACTAATGGTTACAATTAACAACCAGTTGGTTGCTCCCAAATAGCGAAGCATTTAGTCCAATACAGATTAGTGTGTCCCACAAAGTTAACAGTAATGCATTATTTTGCGAACTCTTTCACTTCTATTTATTTTAGTAGATTGCAGTATCATATATATTTGTGTATTTAGGTACGTTGTTGTCCTTGTAAAGGTCAGTTGCACGATACATATTAACGGATGGTGATACATATAACGCAGAATGCAGCATTTAGGCAAAATTGTTACTGGTAATTGCATTTAGCAATTTCTGTCTAAAGCTCCGTAAGTTAAAAATACACATTGAAATATAGATAATATAAATTTTGTTTTGCTTTCTTCTCTCAATAACAATATTTCATGAATAATGTGAAATAAAACATACATTTAAAAAGTGCGTCCATTGTGATACCGCAGTCAAGTGTCTCACTGTACGCTAACGTTACATTAGTTTATGTTAATAATGAGATGGTCAGACATTCTCGACACTTGATCCTATCATTTAAACTAGAAACAAGCACTTCATATAAGAATGTTTAAAACAGGATCGGGAGGGCGGGGAAGGACTTATTATAATGTTTATAGTTATGCTTAAACATTTCACCTCGAATCCGTTGAGTTTGTTACTAAATACCAGCGGACTAGGCCAATAGTCCTACGTAATTCCGATAGTGTTAATGAGATCACAAATAGCAAATATTATCATGATGTTTTCTATCCACAGATTAAGTATAAGGAACTTCGCTTCTGCACATCGTTGGCTGTAATAAACACCCGAGGATATAGCTTTATCTTTAATTGTAAAGATATCGTTAAACCTTACTTACAACTATTATAGGTCTATTGGACAATACCATGTACCAAGTCCACAATTAATCCTACACTATTTGGGGTGGAGAATGAAAAGTTCAAATAGTACCAATGTTTCAAGTTTGAAGCCTGTAGTTTATGACATACTGTTTTAAAGTAATTTTGTAAACGAGTGTATACTAACATAAGGCGGAGGTCAACGGGACAGTGGTTTGGCGACCCTGCTATAGTGTCGCGAATTTATCAAGAAATATCCAAAGATAAACAAACTACATACGAACTTCATCCAGGAAAGAAGAATTCGGAAAGCGAAGATGCGAAGAAGCACAGAAGTATGCGGATGATATGAAGTCAAACTGATACCTTTGATAGCTATACAATCCTCTTCCACCAGCAGTCAAGTTCTCAACCCTAAGGCACTCGTCTCGGTGATAACTCGCAATAGCCGTCATAATATTGAATAACGTTAGAGAAATAGAACCGAGGTACCAGCGAGAAGACTTCGAATGAACTTTCCGTAGATTTACAACGCTATGAAAATACGGCCGAATTATCTTTGCACCACGAGCTGATTTTTAACAATAATAATGACATGATTAAAAAGGAAAATTAAATAAATTAAACTTAACATGACTTAATTATTAAACTGCTGCCATCATCTAACTGGAAATAAACGTTCGACAATTACCACTGTCAACTAAATTCAGTGGTTATACGCCTATGTTAGCCTTTATTGGATTACGGAAACTTAGGCCTAGCTACCCTTATACCTGTATGTTCTGTTTATAGATAAAGTTGATGGAACACTGCCGATAGAAATCTCTCTGATATTGAATTTCGGATTAGTTAGATATTTCAACCACGTCATATTATCGAGGGTTCGATCATATTATAACAGAATGTCAAATTGTTAAGAAGTAACATGTGCAAAAATTAGGATGTTTTCAATTCGCGCATGCGTTAATGTTTGTTGTTTATTCCCAGTAAATGGAAATATTTCATAAATTATTTTATGATGGTACTAAAGAATATAAACTTGGGAATTCCTATTTTTACCATGACAGCAATTTATATTCAAATGGTGTTTTATAATCAATTCTGATAATTAAATGTAATTTTGAAGGCTGGTCAAATAATTTCGAAGAGAAAAAGGAAAAGCAGTAAAAGTAGATATAAAGACTACAGTGGTGATTAAAACATTTCAAATGAAAATTAACGTCACAAAAATAATTGTGCTTGCCTAGACATCATACTTTCATGGAGAAATGTTGTTATGAGTATTGTTATCAATATATAATTTAACTACATCGAGATTTTCATGGAAGGCACTACAACGCCGTTGGATTAGGAAAACAATGAACGGCGATTAATTGACACATTAGCGTGACATTTGATACTTAGTTTAAATCTAAAATTGATATCTAGTTAGGTTTGGCTCTGATTTAGTTTCCAAGAAACGATTTTCTTACCCTGGAAATGATGTATAATTTACTTTAAATTACGAAAAAGAATCAGTCACAGGTCAGTGTGTATTTGTTCTGGTTTCTGTGTATTCAACAAAAATGATAGACAATGACTGCACTAAATAATTCCGTCTCTATGAAGAAAGTCAAGGACTATTGTCTTACATAATTCACCTAATTAAAAATTTTCATTCTGGGCTTGGGTGGTTATTGATCATCGGAAGATGTTCAAAACATCATTTTTAACCATAAAAATATTTAGACTTTACTTGTTAAGCCGATATTTTAATTTATATATTTATCAAAATTAATTAATATAATAAAGGTCATTAAAAGTTGCGTCTTTTTTTTAAGAAAATCACGGGCTAATTAAAGTTAATTATTCTGAATAGTGTTTCTGGATGTTGATGTGACAATAACCTAGGACTTGGAGAAGTGAACTGTTGCTAGTGTTTAAACTATACCGATTATTCCAGATTAAAACTATTAACAAAGATATTCATTGGAATGTGTACTCACATGATATGGTGAGGGATCAACGGGACAATACTTTGTCTTCCAATATCTGTTCATCTTCAAACTTTCGGGAAGTCATGAAGTTAAATTTACGTACAAACTTCACCACCTGATAAGGATTATCGTTATGCTATAGTTTAATGTGTATCCATATATAAAATCAAAGTGATCCTCTCGAAAAATTAAATCCATCTCCATAAGGAATCATTTTCCCAGCCCACGAAAAGATGCAGGTCTCTGAAAACTGTTCATCCTGAATTCATGGTACATCACTTTGGATAACGAAATCATTGCGAAATATTCACAAGGTAAAATCCTGCAATATTGATCCAACGATAATAATTTGCACAAACATTTCCAAAGATGTAGAGCACGATGAGAAGGTTGCAGTGTCTTTTAATTGATGCCTTTGAAGTAAATATTGTTTAACTAAATGATTACGTTATCACCAGCAGTCCCCGTACGTTCAAATGTTTATGTTGGATTTTTATGCACGAGCAACGAGCATCCAAGCTATCTTATTACAATACTGTATCACTAACAGAACATCTGTCCATGGAATGTTTCACTAAGCTAAAGCCACCTGCGGTTTTCTTCTCATTCAGAATGGGATTTACTCGTATTGTTATGCTAATCTTACCGGATGTTTACTCGCATGTCGAAATTATTCCTGAATCACGTGTATGGCAAAGCAAAATACCCATTAATGATATATTCCAGTTTTATTATGTCGGAAAAATCGAATCATTGCTCAATGCGGTCCCTTTTTTTTACCGGTTGATTTTGATAAATCTGTTATTCGCTTCAGAACTACCGTAGCAAAGTTGTTCGTTAAAATTGTTATGATTAATTCAAACGAACAATAAATTAAAGTTTGGATGTTTCCAGTTCATCTTTAGTTCTTCAAAGGATTTAATCTAGAAAAGAAATAGCTGGATAACGACGGGTTACAAGCTTTATGTACTTTATTAATTGCTCTCATTAACCGACTTAAAACAAGATACCTTGATTTGATTAACTGCAATCTAATTTTGAATACTCTGAAGAGTTTGGCAATATTCTTGCTAAGTCGTAATACGGCTGCTTTATGGTTTACAAAGAGAGGAACACTTTCTTTTCATCACTGATGTGTAAAGTAACGTTTTCTTAAGAGTAACTTCAGGTTAATTATGATATCATTACACGATGTAATAATACATGCAGAAAGAATGCTTGTAAATGAAGCAGTAAAAACTTACACTAAATTTGTGTCAGATAACACAAATGTATTTTATCCTGTATTATTAGTTCAAACAGTTTATTTCATAGCAACAGATGTACGGCCACAGCCACATGGTTAGATAGTTTAATAATATTATCATAGTAGTTAACCTTACATGGCTTGGCTAGGGAGACGAAGAAAATGTTACAAATAAACACAAAAGTACAATTTAAAGCGTCGTTAAACGTTAAATTATTTTCACCCATAACCTAACCAAACATGATCAGGTTTTAACATCTTTCCGGTTTTCACACCCATGCCGTTCCTGTTACACCCTCGAAATGGATCAACTAACTTTTTGCATTATAATTACTTCTTGTTAAACAATGTTTCCCGCCAACTCCCAAAAGAGGGGTAAAAATATACTTCACATACGTCAACATTGTTTTATTTTTGTTTGTAGTAAGATATTAGACCGAATTTAGCCCAGTATTATAGGTAAATAATGGGACTTAACCACACCGATACATCCACCCCCTCCATTCCCCCTTCCCTCCACTTTAATCTTCCCGTGAATTATATGTGGTGCTGCATATCTTACACATCAACAGTTGATCATGACGTCGTATATGCAAATGATTCAATATTCCCAACCCCCATCCACTTCCCAGCCAATCAACTAAATTTCACTAGTACTAAACTTGAACTTAAGTTCGTGTTATTCATTTACGTGTGTATTATCAGTAGGTGGTCTTATTAAACACTAACGTAAATAAGATCAGCCAGTTTTCCAGTCAAATTTTCTCGTTATACAACCAAATACTCCTTATCGTTGTGCAACTAGAGAGAGACTTTCGTTTTGTCAACCTTAAACTTTGATGTGTGTTCTGCTGTACTTGTTTATTGATTTAATGAATATTATCAGTACGTTGATTAATTAAACACATACACACATAACTAGGAACAATCATTACCCCATAACTGAACTTTTCATCAATCTGATACTAACGCTTGCTTAGGATGAATTGCCACAATAAGTCAGCTTTCGGTATACCGTAAACTGCGCTGTTAACTAGAAGATATATCTCTTGCACTGCAGACCACAAAGTCACAGCATGAAGGATAACATAAACCATTTACTCAGTCATAGAAATAAAACGATACAGAATCATACATTAAATTGTGAGACCCAAAATATTCTGCCTTTGAATTACAGATAAAAACAAGTCTTTAGAGCAGCTTAACAGTTTTAAGCAGATTCTAGTTTGGTTTGAATTACATCAAATTATATTTGAACTTACGTAACTTGGCTAGATTAGTAACTAGTTTATATATATATTATCTACCGGTTTCACTAAATTTCTGTTGAATGTCATCTAAGGTCAGGCGGGACCAACACATGTTTCTAGAAAAGTTTGGGATGAAATTGAAGAGAGGGTTTAAATTTACGGCACACATAACGATTGCGACACTTTTATTAGGAGAAGAAAAATTTCTTTATCTCGACCACAACTTTACCAGCCTCACCTGTTTTGAGAGTTACTGTTTAGCCATAACCTTCTGTGTGGCCTTGATGCAGGACAAAACAGAGTAAGAGGTTGACATTACAAGTTTGTACATAGACTACATGTTACATAACACTGTGGACAATATTTCTCTGATTAGTTTCCTTTTATTGCTTCCATTGACATTACAATCAATACATATCAATAATTTCATAATTAGATTATATGTTACGAACTTATGATATAGTAACAGATAATCGGGGTGAGTCGGTTGTAATTGTAACACAATGCGAGACCGGGATCGCCGCAAAGGAAACAAGTTTGTTTGTTGCAAACATTGTATATTTGTACTTACATGCAGAAATACGGAAGATACCAAGAACAATTACAACATAAAGGGATACTTATTTCCTTGGAAATATGTGCTATCATAAACAGATACTGCAACGCAGCGATTTCTTCCATATTTATGTGTTAATCTGTGTTCGTAGTTATGTAAATATATTCAGTTTTGCTGGGACGGGGCTTGGGTAAAATTGGTAACTATATGGCTTCATAATATCCAATTCGGTTGAAGCAAATACGACAAAAACTGAATAACAATGAAGAGATCATGAATATTCATTAATAAACAACTGTTGACGGAAAAATGACCAAAACATCAAACAATTAAAGCCCTGGCACCTCCGCCGACTATGTATTGACACACACCAAATAATGGTAAAGATGATGGTTCAATCTGTAAAAGGACATAACAAAATATCCATAAGTACAGATTTACAAACACAAAAAAGATATAATATACATAGATGTAACAATTATCCCACTAATGCCAAGAATGCAAGTCATATAAGATTCATCACACATGAACAACAATTATAAACATACACTATTCTACTTTAAGCTAAATAGTCACTAAAATCACTTACTCAAATATCAGAAGGTGACCTTAATTATAATAATAATAACGAATATGCTCTCAAGCACATAGAGGATAAACAAGTACAAGCAACACATTCCTGACACATATACCCCACTATGCTAATGCACAACACAATAGGTTAATAATATGCAACGCTTCTCTTCCCTGAAGTCTAACACATGGCCCCCTAACAACGTTAACAGTATACATTCTTGAAGGCCTAGGCTCACGGCCCAAACAAACTTATATACCAAAAGTTAAATGCCTCAATGAGGATAAACAATCATACTAGGGAACAGGAAAACAAACAATACAGCACACAAATGCCATAACTAAAGACTGATAATAGAGAAATCAAATAAAACGGCTAATTCGATGTAAAATTAAGAAAACTTACGACATTGGGTCTCTCTAGGAGGTGCATGGGTGACGCGACTTAAATCCAAGTAACCCAACTCTCAAATATGACGAGCGCCACCTATTGGCTGCTCTCTGCCTCCAACATACCGGCCCCTAAATATCACAGACCCACTTTAATATTTACACAACCTTCAAAGGAGGCAGTGTATCTCCCCCCTACAATAACAATTTGAACAACATTGAGTATCAAGTACCTTATAACTACATGCTACAACAACTAGCAAAAAATGGTAAAATCAAACAACACAATAAAATAACACTGTAACACTTGTGGAATTCACCACTAAGCTTGTACACTCTTTGTTGAAACACCTTCAATAGTTTCAAGTAAACACAATTTTCTTACAGGTCTGACCAGATTTGCACTTGAAGTCTTCACCTTCACAGATCTCACTAGATTATCCTTTCCAGGATATATCTCTACAACTCTGCCAATAACCCACTTATTCCTAGGAAGTTCTTCATCTACAAGAAGAACAATGTCCCCAACGGCTAAATTCCTTTGGGGTTCCAACCACTTCTGCCTTTCCTGCATTAAAGCTAAATACTCTCTACACCATCTTCGCCAAAAAACACCAGCCAAGTACTGAACTTGCCTCCACCTTCTTCTACAGTACATGTCCTTCTTATCAAATGTGTCAGCTGGTATAGCTGAGCCTTGGCGCAACAGTAACAAATGATTGGGTGTTAATGGTTCAGGATCTAACACATCGTCCGAAACATATATGAGTGGACGACTGTTCACTATAGATTCCACTTTGCACATCAAAGTCAACAACTTTTCGTCATCAAGAACTTGTTCTCTAGTCAAAGAACGCAAAACCTTACGGGTCGTCCGTATTAATCTCTCCCAAACTCCTCCCATATTAGAAGCATAAGGGGTATTCAATCTCCACTTGATCATTTTCTGTTGCAAAAAACATGTGATTCTTGTCTCATTCCACGCCTCTATGACACTTCTGAGCTCACGCTCAGCTCCAACAAAATTGGACCCATTGTCTGACCTTATCTCAATGGGTACCCCCCTACGGGCTACAAATCTTTGGAAAGCATGGATGAAAGAGTCTGTGTCCAGACTATGAGCTATTTCTATATGTATGGCTCTAACGACTAAACAAGTAAACATGCAGCCATAACGCTTAACCTCTGACCGACCCCTTTTCACCATAAATGGGCCAAAATAATCTATGCCCACAAAACTAAATGGTGGCATATCTGGCTTCACTCTATCAAATGGTAAATCTGCCATTTTTTGATTAATCTTGGGAGCTGTGGCTCTCCTACAAGTGAAACACTTAGTAACAACTCTACGTACAATGGATCTAGCACCAATGATCCAAAATCGTTCCCTCAAAAGAGAAAGAACATGCTCCCTACCAACGTGACCGTTTTCCTCATGTGTGTAACGAACTACTAACTCTGTCACATAACTATCCTTAGGCAGTATTGGAGGGTGCATCATACCTTCCTTCACTGGTGCATTACTCAAACGACCCCCGACACACAAAATGCCAGTCTGTGACAAATAGGGATCTAACTTACGCAAAACACTGCCCTTTAGTTTAACCTCACTGGCTTCAGACATGAATTCCCTAAAGTGTTCCCTTTGAACACACCTAACTATGGCTTCTTTAGCCTCCTGCAACTCTGTTATTGTCAAGGGTCCCTTTAATTCAACTCTATTTCTTTTGTTCATCTTGAACAAAAGATACTTTCTGAACCTTAATATCCATGCAACATTTCTCTGTAGTTTTAACCAACTAGAATGACCTTCAAAATACTTATGAAGAACTTCATTTACTGCTTCTTGTTTAATTACATAGGATTCGACCTTGACAACCTTGACTTCTGGGTCCCCTTCCAAACCTGCAGATGCAGCTAGACCTTTAGGCCATTTAGTGTCATCCTCCCAAAGAAAGTCTGGTCCTAGGACCCAGGCTCCCTTGTCAACCAATTCTCCAGCCGTCAAGCCCCTAGAGGCATCGTCAGCTGGGTTTTGGTGTGTCGGCACATGGCGCCACTGACTAGGTGTAGAACCTTCATGAATTAAGGCTACACGGTTAGCCACAAAGGTCTTGAAGCGCTTCTCTTGGTTACTTATATAACTAAGCACTATAGCACTATCAGTCCAAAAGAAAGACTCATCGATGCGAGCACCTAGCTCACGTCGAATCATTGTATCCAACTTCACTGACAAGGTAGCAGCAGTAAGCTCCAATCTAGGTATGGTCACCTGTCTCAAAGGTGCCAGATGTGCTTTAGCCATTACAATACCACAATGAACTGCACCATCTTCATAAATGGTTCTTAGGTATGAAACTGCCCCATAAGCCTTCTCAGAGGCATCTGAGAAATGATGAAGCTCGTGACGAGATACTGCTTGTACCCCTGGAGCAAGACACCTGCTAACTCTGAACATATCTAGCTTCGAAATGTCTGCCTTCTACGCAAGCCATTCACCTATGAGCTCCCTAGGAAGGGGCTCATCCCATCCAAGCTGCCGACGGCACAAATCTTGGATTATTGCCTTACCCTTTATCGTGAACGGACATGCAAACCCAAGGGGATCATATACCGAACTGACTACACTTAGAAGACCTCGTCTTGTTAATGGCTTGGTCTTTAAATTAACCTTATATCCAAAGCTATCTTCATTGACATCCCAAAAAACACCAAGTGCTCTCTCTACAGGAAGAGCCTCTTGATTAAAGTCAATGTCTTTAACAGCCTTGGCTCTGTCATCCTGAGGGATATGACTGAGTACCTTAACACTATTGGTGATCCACTTTGTTAATTTGAATCCACCCTGACTGAGAAGCTCTTTTAACTCAGAATACAGCTCTATGGCTTCTTCTTCAGTACTCACAGCCTTTAGGCAATCATCAACATAAAGTTGGATCTGACCGTATTAATAGTGCTCTCCTTAAAGTTACCTTGATTATCTTCAGCTGTGCGCTGAAGAGCAAAATTACAACAACTCGGGCTCCAACAACCCCCAAACACATGTACACACATTCTGTACACTTGTGGCTCAACATTTATGTTCCCACCTGGCCACCATAAGAATCTCATCACATCACGGTTACTAGGACTAACCCTCACTTGGTAAAACATTGACTCAATGTCAGCCATGAGAGCTACTCGCCCTTCCCGAAATCTAAGCAAAACTCCAAACAACTTGTTAGCCATATCTGGACCTTGGTGGACATTCTCATTTATAGAGGTCCCTTTGTACACTGAAGCACAGTCATAAACTATCCGAACCTTATCGGGTTTCATCGGGTGAGTGACTGGATGGTGTGGTAGGTACCAAACAGCTCCATCACTCCTCCCGATTTCCTCTTCAGGGACAACTTGAGCATACCCTTTATTGAGCACCTCGCCCATAGCCTTAGCATACTTCTCTTGCAAATTTGCATCCTTCCTTAACCTCTTGGCCAAACCCTTTAACCTCTGTTCAGCACATTCCCTGTTGTTGGGTAACTCTACTGGTTGCTGCTTAAATGGTATCCCTAACTGGTAATGACCCTCAGTATGGCAAATCGTTTCTTCCCACATTGCTACAGCTCTTTTGTCATTTGGAGACAACCCATTCTCATGAGATAGGTTTTCCCTTGAGTCTATCTTCCAAAATTTGTGCAATTGAGTATCTAGCTCAGCATTGCTACAAACGAAGTGACATACTGGGTTTCCACCAGGTTTCCCTAATGGCCCACTCACAGCCCAACCTAGTTGGGTTCGAATGGCATATGGATCACCAGTCTTACCCTTTCTAACTTCAATGGGCACTAACGCCTCTGGGACATCTTGCCCTATAAGCAATTCAACCTGCATAGGATTAACTTGTGGCAAAACAAGCTCACTAAAATGATTCCATCGCTTCAAGTCTTGCGATTTGACGATATTTTCCTCCCTAATGGAATCTCAGGTGCACTATAGACACGAGGAACATTAATAACATGAACATGATCAGAACTCGTTACCTCCAAGTTAACAACAGAGGTGCTAGTGACACTCTCCTTACTGTGCAGTGTACTCAGTGAGAGCTTCTGCTTGTTACCAACTGTTCCTAATTTTCTTAGCAGTGACTCTGAGCAAAATGAGTTTGTAGAGCCGGTGTCCAATAATGCAAAAGTAGACACACTTCTACTTCCACCTTCTGGTCTTACTTGAACAGGAACCACCGGAAGTGCTACCCTTGAGTTACCGGCCCCATTAACAGCAGCAGATGCATTAGGAGCACCTGTAGTAAATCCACTCTGTACTAAAGATTCAGGCTGCACCACTGTATCGTGTGCCTGGGGTGCTTCAACTGTACCTAGATGCAGAAATTTGGTGTGTTTTTTCCCACACCCATGAACACTGCATGTCCTAGCTAATGTGCACTCATTAGACCTATGCCCTGTCCTTAAACAGTTATAACAGAGCCTATTCTCTTTAGCAAATCCAAACCTTTGAGTAGGATACATCTCCTTAAATTCATCGCACCTGAATAACGAATGACCACTTTTGTTACACTTAAGACAGGGAACATTCTGCTATGTGAGCAAATTAAAATTCGTCCCTCTATTTCTTGCCTTCGGTTTAGAACCATCGAACTTGCCCACCACTACGTTACCTTCCTTAGCTCTCAAGCTTAACCTCCCATATACAGGATCATTCAGCTCTTCAGCTGCATCATTAATGAACTCTACTATATCAGCAATATTTGGTATCCTACTATGTCGCTTCCTAATACGACGAGCCTCCCTTACCCACCTGGACCGTAGGAAATTAGGTAACCTCTCAGCTATTGAGAGGAGAACCCTCTGGTTATTCATCTCTGCTATGAAGCCCATAGAATTTAATGTTTCCTTACAACTCTGTAGATCATCTGCAAAATCTCTTAACCCTTGCTTATCATTCGAGGAGAAGGTGCCCCCAGAAGTGATGTTCTCCATCCAAGCATCTGCTATTAGGTGGTTGTCACCGAAACGATCTTTAAGGATCCCTAGCGCCTTGGGGTAACCATCGCAAGGATCCATGACGGAACAGCACTGTATGACCTTGCTCGCTTTTCCCACACAATACTGCTGAAGACGTGTAAGCTTAGCTCCATAACTAAGATTTGAACTACCAACGCTGTTCTCGAAGGACCTAACAAATGACCAGTATTTCATGGGATTCCCATCAAAATAGCTTAACTCTGCTCGCGGCAAGTGACTAGCTTCAATTAACTGGTTTCGACCTTGCTCTGACAGCTGTGGTGTGGCTTCTGGAACTGTAATCTTCTCACTCGGGTGAAATTCCAGAGCTTCGGGACGCAACACAGCACCTTCGTTTTCAACTACATTGGAAGATTTTTTAACACGACTCAAATCACCCTTATGCTCTGCCTCCATGTAGGCCTTCTCTTCTGCTTCGGCCATAGCTATTTCCATCCTGAGGTTTAGCTCATCTTTCTGCTGTTTCAACCTCAGCTCTGCTAGCTGTAGATCTTGTTGCTGTTGCAACAAAACTGCCCGTGCTGCTAATGCAGCTTTCTTGGCGTTAGCTTTGGCTCTCTCACTTGTGATGGAGCTACTTGAGCTTGTTTGGCTTACCGAATCAGAAGGCATGACCAATGGGACATCTTGGGATCTCTGCCATGTCGATATCTCCTGACTGAACTCATCAAAAGCACGATGAATGGCTGACATATATGCTTCGGCTTCATGAATATCATCATCCTCTTTGAGCACTTCCAGGTATGCGTTATGTGCCTCTTCAAGCTCTCCAATTGCCTGACTGTAGGCTTCATTCTTTTGTTGCACAGTAGCCCTACAGCTCTGTTATTATGGCCTTTATTTCATTTCCCAAACGGGTAAGACTTCCCCTCTTGGTGGCTCTAGCCTTCTTCAGTCCTTTCACGACTGCTAGGTCTGGCTCTACTGAACCTTGTGACATCATACTTGATCAAACTTGACAACTTATCCAAACAGACGTTGTCATTGAACTTATGTTGACGGTAAAAATGACAAAACATCAAACAATTAAAGCCCTGGCACCTCCGCCGACTATGTATTGACACACACCAAATAATGGTAAAGATGATGGTTCAATCTGTAAAAGGACACAACAAAATATCCATAAGTACAGATTTACAAACACAAAAAAGATATAATATACATAGATGTAACAATTATCCCACTAATGCCAAGAATGCAAGTCATATAAGATTCATCACACATGAACAACAATTATAAACATACACTATTCTACTTTAAGCTAAATAGTCACTAAAATCACTGAACTCGATACTCAAATATCAGAAGGTGACCTTAATTATAATAATAATAACGAATATGCTCTCAAGCACATAGAGGATAAACAAGTACAAGCAACACATCCTGACACATATACCCCACTATGCTAATGCACAACACAATAGGTTAATAATATGCAACGCTTCTCTTCCCTGAAGTCTA
Organism: Apostichopus parvimensis; assembly: GCA_000934455.1. Lineage (NCBI taxonomy): Eukaryota > Metazoa > Echinodermata > Holothuroidea > Aspidochirotida > Stichopodidae > Apostichopus > Apostichopus parvimensis. The sequence goes on along the minus strand of KN885514.1, from coordinate 35,587 downwards.
ACACATGGCCCCCTAACAACGTTAACAGTATACATTCTTGAAGGCCTAGGCTCACGGCCCAAACAAACTTATATACCAAAAGTTAAATGCCTCAATGAGGATAAACAATCATACTAGGGAACAGGAAAACAAACAATACAGCACACAAATGCCATAACTAAAGACTGATAATAGAGAAATCAAATAAAACGGCTAATTAGATGTAAAATTAAGAAAACTTACGACATTGGGTCTCTCTAGGAGGTGCATGGGTGACGCGACTTAAAACCAAGTAACCCAACTCTCAAATATGACGAGCGCCACCTATTGGCTGCTCTCTGCCTCCAACAACAACCAGCATCATTAATAAGCAGTAGCAAAATAACGATGCAAGCAGAATGAAAGATATGTGTGGAGAGCCGATCATCGCATTTAAGGTTCATGATAATATATACAGAACATTATCTTCGTTACTATCATGTTAAAATCTTACTATAATACGTCAGTCACGTGTTCCTATTGTCTTCAAAGAAACACCTTCATAGATCATAATAATGGAACAAATAACTGGATTAAACAACAAAACATGTCATTGTTATTAATGTATGTCTAAGACAACGTTTCAGTATAATTTTGAATAACACAATCAATGGTATAACCGTAGACAGCCAGTCATTGTTATTATGATAACATTTCACAATATTCTTCTAATATTTACTGGATTACGCGTGAGTAACATCAAAGATTAATTCATGATATAGAAATAGGAGGAACGAAAGAAAGCAACTAAATCTTGAAAGAAAGTAAAATTAATAAAAGGATGAAGTTGAATGCAACCCAACAATTAATGACTAAATATAACATTAATTAGAGCAAGTATTAGTTAGTCTTAGAATTGTTATAAATCGAAAAAAAATATCGGAATTTAAAGAAATAAAGAAGATCTGAAATAAAATGAAACCAGTAGAATCATTTATAAAGCGCAATAAAATAACAATGAACGAATAAAATGAAGAGTATATACTATACAGAGCCGATCTTTTCATATAAGAATTACTTGATATATAAATAAATTATCAGCTTTACTCCGCCAAAATTATGTTATGATAAAACAATAACTGTTTAACGTTCTGCTTATAAACCTTATAAAAAGAGACTGTTAATGAAGCAATTATTGAAGACA
>KN885513.1:27844-38732 GCA_000934455.1 Apostichopus parvimensis | reverse complement strand
CTCCCTCCTCTCCCTCCTCTCCCTCCTCTCCCTCCTCTCCCTCCTCTCCCTCCTCTCCCTCCCTCCCCATCCCCCCTCTCTCCCCCTCCCACTCTTACAGAAGAGCCATGCGAGTAATACGTATTAGTCCAGAACAGAACAAATTCCCACCTACAAAATATTTTCCCACCCTTGCCTAGGACAATTTACAGACTTAAATCTGACTTTATTAAAGCAGTATATCTCCAATAACTTAATAGGGATCAATAGTGTCATACTTGCTGCACATACCTCTGACCACATTACACAGCTTGACCTACCACATTGTGGGGCTAATGTACAAGCCACAAATTATGGTCATCTCAGATCTACACATTTGTCCGTCCTTTTAATAGTAGTTCAATCATTTATGGCCAAATTCAGCAAGTTTCCCACACAAAGTACATCCTTTCATCTGTCTTGTGTTTGAAGTTTTCATTTTTAATATTTCAGATTTGATGGGGATTAATTTTTATTGTCATATATTTACAGGCAAACTGTTGTAAACACACAGGGGGGGGGATAGGGGAAAGGTTTGGAATGGGAGACTGTTGCCCTACTGAAGTAGCAGTTAGTACAAATACCAGCAAAAGTGATATTTTGTGAGCCAACGGAAGTCAGCATTTTGGTTTCTTTACATAAACATTAGACCAGCGAGGCAAAAAATTAGTTTACCTTAAGAATTATACAATCTTAATTCTTTTTCATCATCCCAAAAATAAACCCAGAAAGTAATATTCTTTTTGGAAATTTCAATATTGTGAATGCAGTCTTGTAACTTGATGTCATTTCCTGAAATTATCTTAATGATGAAAATGAACCTGTTAAGTCTACTCGTATTAAATATGCTTGAATAACAACATCTTGGCAGGTGCCAATGTTGAGACCTTCACACACCTTCTGCTGCCATGGAACCTTGGAACATGATTGTGCAACTTGCGTAATTGGACGCTTTCTTAAATAAGAGTGGGAACATCTTTGATAAGACCTTGACACTTAGCTGATTGTGCTATTAAGTGTGAAGGTGGGCTACTCTTTGGGTTATTTAGGATGACCTTGGTGGGTACCAGTTAGTCCTATCCCTTCAAAGTTCATGGAACAAAAGTCCAACTTTAAAATCCCAATCTTTAATAAACACTATAAAGGCCAAATGCAACAATAAAAAATCAAATCTTTAATGAGTATATTTGTGTGCTTGCACTGAGCAATAACTGTTACTGGGGCAAGGTGGGGGAAGTCATTTAGGAGGGTTTAAAGAGGGCTAGAAGCAGCAGGGTAAGCATTGCAAGAATGGTATGGCATTCCTTAATATTACATGAGGGAAGTGAAGTGTGGCAAACCAGATGATTATGATGTAAATTTGACACAATGTTGGGATAAATATTGAAGTGGCAATTCCAGTTTGGTTTATTTATCATTCATTAGATTGCTCCAGAAAATACTATGGCTTCATTCGAGAGAGCTGTAGATGACTGTGAAGTGTATGGGATTGAGTCTGACATAAGAATAAGGTAAAGAAATGGATCTCAAATTAAGTACTTTAATTTCCCATTTAATTACTTTGAAACTGCATTTTAACCTTGTATGTCATGTAATATGTATACATAATTGAACGCCTCCTTCCCTTTCCTCTCTTAAATTCATTATTTATTTATGTAAGTTTGGTTGGTTTAAGGAACAGATTATTGTTTTCAGGTACCATACCTGGTCTAATTTCCTTTAATGGTCAACTCTGGTGCCATCTAATGATAGCAAAATTCAACACAAAGTGTAGCTTTAATAAGTTCTTAAAGTTTAGATGATGTTAAGCAGTAGAGAGAAAGACTTTTTTTTGAGTTAACTAGTAGTAATGCACGCTCGTAGCCAGGGGGGGGGGCGAAAGGGCGGCAGCCGCCCCCCCTTGAGCATATTTTTTTTGTATGTTTTTATGATATTGCTAGTAATTTCAAAAGAGAAAATGCTAAGATGCAACTTACAAGGCCTGGGAAGTGCCATTTCCAGCGATCTGGCTTAGATAGTTGGCAATGCCGTATCTACAGCTCTGATAGTTTGCCTACAGTTTCGCCCCTCCCTTGGCAAATTCCTTGCTACGCGCCTGTAGTAATGCCTTTGAAGGAAAAACTCATCTTTATTGCAATAAGTAAAACAAAAAATGATTGGTCTTCTGAAGCTTCAAACGAGTAGCATAACTTAATTAATTAATTATGCAGGTTCTGTACTGTACTACTGTCTACTGTTTACTATTATTTTAGTCACGCATTTTTTTTTTGGAGATTGCTCGAACCCAGAACAACATATATCTCGTAAACTATATTCTTCCACTGGAAATTTAGAATTTGCAAAATTTCACATAATGTCCTTTTAGATGATATCTTCAATTTTGTGGCATATTCACCCAATTGTACATCAAATTTAATTTGGAAAAAAAAAAAAATCAAAATATAGAATTGAATGATATGGGGGGAAGTATGTTACAATAAATTTATCAAGACAGGTTGCAATTAAATCTGATTTGAAACAGAGAGATGTTCTCACTTGGTGTGTAATCTGATTTCTTATCCTTGTCTTGGTCTGGGTGCTTCTAGGTTTGTAATCATATAAGTGAAACTGGGTTGCCTTTTGTTTAGAATTGTGAGGATGTATGCATCCTCATTCAGTCACTGAATTGTTTGATATAAGGTTATGTGCATTGAATGCCGGCCGTCAAGTAATTGTTTGTGAAATGAGAAAAGAAAAAAGAAATCTGAAAAGAAGTTTGGTTCACCACAGATATGTTTGCGGTCTTTGATCACCTCCCACGTGCAAACAAAAGAGCTTATGGACCAAACAGAATTAGCAGTTACGGTAGAAATTTCCATTACGAGTTCAACCTGGTTAGCCCCCGTTTGGTTTATACCCGGAAAAAAACGGCAACTTTCTGGGTATCACATGACCTTACATTATTCCAGCGGATGTCAACACAATAAACACACAGTAAGTGACTCCCGCTGGAACAATGATAAGGAAGACAGCTTTGGTTACTTTGTAGATCATGTGATACCTGGAAAATCACCGTTTTTTTTCGGGTGTTAACCAAGAGAGGGCTAAACTAATTTGAACTCGTAATGTCCAAGAGAAGGGGCTCGTCGTTGTGGGCGTTTCTTGTTTGTTAAAATAAGCAGGTCAACATTCATATCTTCCTTCATTAGTGTTTAATATATATCTTCAAATAAGGCTAGGCTGAGGTATTATACTCTGCACTGAATGTTAGGCTTCAAGCATGTGGATAGCATTCTATCAAGCAAAGCAAAGTTTTAACTGCCTTTCTTGATAATCTAAATTTGTTTGTCCAAGTGAATATAATGCAACAATACAAAGCTTCCCCGATGATTCGAAGGTTCACTTCTTCCCAGCATCATTCGATAATATGTAATTTAATCTTTGATAAAAATTTGTCTGAAAGCTTTTAACAATTTTTTTTTTTTTTAAATTCTGTATGAATGAGAATTTCTTCAGTGACCCAGAAAGCTTTGCATGTTTAATGCAGTTTTATATTGCATACATATTATATCCATTATCAGTTTCTTATATTCCATAATTGGGGCAAGGGTTCCATTAGTAAACGGCAGCTACTATTGATGTAGGTGTACTCTCTTAAATTTGCTCCCATTGCAACAATCAACCACAGGGATTTTTTCAGCATATCTACATGACTATCTTAGTTTTCCCTGCTTCTTTTTGTATTTATGAATTTGATAAGTTTGAAGTAGTAGCACTGTTTCTTGCCTATGTTTCATTCAACTTTATACTATGCTTAGAATTTATTTCATAATACACTAAAAGTAGACTGAAGTACTTCAAATATTGCATATGACAAAATCTACAGATATTTTGAAAACTGTATTTCATAAATTAAACTGACACTTTTTTTGTCTGTTTTCGTACCCTGTTTATAGTTCTGACGGAGAACATTTCTGCATGCATGATAACACACTGGAAAGAACAACGAATGTTCAAGAGATATTTCCTGAGAGAACAAGCACACTTGTAGAGTGGTTTACTTTTACAGACTTAAAATCCTTGAATACTGGATCATGGTTTCTCGAGGTTTGTAGACATATGTCAGTTTTGTGTAGGAATAATTTGAACGAAGATATCAAATTTGAGGACATATTTTGTTTTTTCAAACTCTGCATATTTTACAGAAAGAAAAATTGTAGAAACGAGTCAAATTCTCAATTTCTTAGTTGCCGTGAAGGAACTTGTAATAAGAATGCATGATCTAGACATTCAGTTGCTCCTGATTTATTTTTTTTCAAACGGTCTTCAACAATTTGAGAGAGGCTTGACTCAGGGAGGGTGCCGGTATCAAGTTGAAATTGGTGGGGATTGTTCTGCACCCCTGTGTTCAAGTTTATTTTTCTTGGTCGGGTAATTTATTTGTGGGACGGGAAATTGTTGGGTTAGGGTCTCTATAATAAATGACAGCTAGATGGATATCGTCCAATCGTTTTTCGTCATTTAAAACACAAGGAACATATTTTCAAGCATTTCATTCAAGTTGGTCCGTAGTTTGCTATGTTGCGATTACATATTGATGATTGCATGATTTAATCAACCTCAAAGAGTTCTTTATACACAAATATGTCAAAACTAGAAATGACTGGTGTTTATACAGTAATTGGCTACCTTTCATCAGCATTACCTTTGACCATATTAAAGCTTGAACAATCTCTGATAGGGTATAAGTGGAAGATACAAAAATGGTCTATGTGATTTCGCTTGTCATCAAAAAAGTTGTATTAGATCAACAAATCATTATGCAACTATATAATAAGTGTGTGTTGAAAGACATTTTTAAGTTATCACCATACACTGTATTGAAATAAAACTTGGAGCTTGTGTGTCTTGAAATTCCCCATTGGGTTTGTTTTTTTCCTCCGTCAGAGAGATCCATTTGGGACTGTCGCTGAGCTGACAGATGAACAGCGAACTCTATATCAGGAACAGACAGTACCAAAACTGACAGAATTGCTTGATTTAGCTACAGAGCACCAAATAAACGTTCTGTTTGACCTCAGGCCACCTCCTGAGGGTCACCCCTACCAGGTCAACTTTGTAGATTACACCAAAGAGAAATTAATTGAGTATGGACTTGAAGAGACAGAAATGGTGAGTACTATTAACATAAAGGTAAAAAGATCCCTCCCCCCTCCCCCTCTTCCCACCTCAACCCACCACAGAATGGTTAAAATGAAGACATTCTTCACTGCACTTAGTACACGGTTTTGTCACATGATTCTCAGAAGTTTTCTTTGGGAGGCGCAAGACAAAATGAGAGGTGTAAGAGGTTTCGTTGGAAGAAGAATATTACTTTGTCAAAGAAGAGTTAACCTTCAGTTAGGTTTCACAATTATAGCTTAACAATAGCCCTACTTGTACCTTCACAGCTGGTATCCCTATATAGCCCTAGAATAAATTATAACATATCAAAATTCAAGTCAGAATTCTTGAATCCATTGAGTTGTTAAGGAATTTCATAACCAGCGGATTAAATCATTTCCAACAAAATTACAGAAATTCATTGAATTTCCGTTTCTCCCCAAACAATGTTTCACTTTATGCAGAAGGGAATAGTGCGAGAAATGCACTTTATAAGCTTTTTGATGCGGTATGTTTAGTTCTGAAACTGACAATAAGCTGCTTAAATCCGTCCCCCTTTTTTCTCCTTGCTTGTTTGACCTTGGCCTACATTTGAAAATGCGCCCTGTAATACCATTGGTCCATTGCCATAACAGTTTACCTGTCTCGGGCATTTTAATAGGCTCTCGCTACTAGTAGATCATGGGATATTTGAGCTGTGCAAGTGCCTTATCCAAACTTGTTTCCTTTGATAGGCTTGGCGAATTGATAATGTAACACACAGGCTAACTTTCCAGACTAATCACCTTGAAAGGTGAAATGTGGGCAGTGGCGACAAATGAACGACAGTCTTACTAAAGCTTACTTAAGGGTGGATTTTAAAATGATGTTAATCCTCACTACATGCAGCTACAGTCAAAACCCACAACATAGTGTACATTGCAGCCATGGACATCTCAGGTCTAGATAAAAGATAACAAGGTATCATTACTGTCTGCATTTTGTAGTGACAAGAAAAAAACTTCACTTGCAAGCAACGGAGTGTTAGCTTTTTTCAGAGGACATCTCAGGTCTAAATAAAAGATAACAAGGTATCATTACTGTCTGCATTTGTAGTGACAAGAAAAAAACTTCACTTGCAAGCAACGGAGTGTTAGCTTTTTTCAGAGGACATCTCAGGTCTAAATAAAAGATAACAAGGTATCATTACTGTCTGCATTTGTAGTGACAAGAAAAAAACTTCACTTGCAAGCAACGGAGTTTTAGCTTTTTTCAGGGGGCGGCACGGGGTTTGGGGCGAGTCTTCAATGCCTTTAAAGACTAAGTATGTCATATCATGGAGGTTTACCTCCATGGTCATATTAAAGACATTTCAAGACTGTCGTTAAGTTCTTCCCAGCCTGTAGCAAATACCACAGGAGATTGAATATCTACCTGAGTTCTGTAATGCTAGCCATACTGAATGCTCATCTGCACATATTAATGATTATACGCACTGTGTAATATTTCAGTGGTCAAGCCAAATTTGTCTTCACACAGGAAAGTAGTGCCGGCTATTGGAGCACTTGTGTCTACAATCATACGGTGGCTGGGCAATTAATAAGATGCGCTCAAGGATGAATCCTAATAGCAGTACTTGGGCAATTTATGCTATCAAGTAACAAATTATTTCTGCTCGAGTAAATTTGAGCAGGACTGTTTTCTACAGGCAAGCTTGTCTGTCATTGTTCTCTTAGGCCTTGTTCACACTTAAGAATGCATCGTACTTCAAGTCCGCGAGGGGGATTAATTTCCTGAGTATGAACGCTCACGCGACACTCCACATAAATCTAAGAAACTGTAATTCTTTGTACGCCGAACTCACAGATTTTTTAAGAGGCCAAAATCAGTAGTTTTATGTTTATTTCAAAACGGATGATTTTGTGTTCGGTTGTTCGGCAGTTAGTAAAAGGCTTAAATCATTCCATTTGGCCTAGCCTATAATAAAGTTACATTAACCTACGAATAGACCTAACTAGGTCTTTATACCTAACATTAAGTGCCTTCCATGTTGGATTAGCATCAAATGTAACAGCAGTAAAACACTGACTAGTAAGATCGTTCACTTATCCATTTGAAGGGTTTGGTAGACATTCTAAATGTGGGTTAATGTGTGGTAATGTTGGTACAGAGTGGTTTGAATACAGTGTACTGTTTATATGCGATGATTGAACATTGGGGCGCAGTGGTGTATGGAGTTAGTACGTACTAGTACAGCACATGTGGCTATGGCAAAGCACATGGAAAATGTAAACAGCTGATATGATATTTTCACGCCTGCGCATTATATTAATCTCCCAAGCGGACGTAATATGGAACTCACTCGTTTTTAAATGTGACCGCGTCTTGTTCTTAACTAGTTGATCCTCCTCGCTGACATAATATCAATAATTATCCTTGAGTTCTTAAATGTGAACAAGGCCATAAATATGGTATCAGCTGTCAGAATGTCTTCACAGTTTATATTTTTTCTCATGGTCAGATATTTCTTCATATTACAAATTCTTTTATCCTTGAAGTGACATGTTTTATTTCAATCAATACATTTCTCACTGTTGTTTAACATAAAACTATAGACTCAACTATAGACTAACCATATATATAGGTATGACCTATATCAAAGTTATGTAAGTTTGATCAATATATATGTCAAGATTCTCACCAGAGAGACTGACGAAACGGCAAGTTTTGACAAGAGTTTATGACGGTACAATTTCTATTTCTAGTTTTGGGTTCATGAAGTAGAGAATACTTTCTTTGTTACAAATAAAAACCTTGCATATAGCTTGATTAAGTCTTAATAAACCTTGCCAATTAGTTGATTTCATACTCTTTAGAGGAGAAATTCAATGGAATTAAGTAAGGGAATCAGTTGCGTGTAGATAACAGATTAAAAGAGGTCTCCTCAGCTGTCACAGAAATACACTAATAAGCGTAAAATATATCAATAGTTTTTATATTCAATGCCGAAGTCAGAAGGAATCTATATGAATGATGATGATGGCCTGTGTATGTGTGTCTGTTCGTGACGCTTGCTTAATTGTAATCCCTCTAACTTCAGAAGGATAACTGGGGTACATTTCACACTTGGTTTGTAGGTACCCCATTAGGTAGAACTGGTTTGGGATTGTTGTTGGTGTTGGTCAAAGGTCATTTGTGGTCAGCACCGGTCAAAGTCTGAAAACATTGTTCCCACAATATCTTACTAAGTAGAAGTTGCAGGAAGTTCAAACTTAATGTGTAGCTTGAATTGGTGAGTAGAATGTCAAAGGTCATTTCAGGCTAACAGAGGGAAAAAGTGTGAAAATCTTGTAAACATGATATCTCAAGGAATGTCGTCTGTGCAGTTCTGATATTTGGCATGTGGATTTCCTGTAATTATTTCAGCGAACCCTATTGATTGTGGTAGAGGTCAAAGGTCATTTGAGGTAAGCAGTGGGCAGAATGTGAATCATATGGCAAGCTGTATTAATGGCAAGCTGTATTCCATGGCAAGCTGCAATCATGTTAAGCTATATCCATGGCAAGCTATATCCATGGCAAGCTGTATTCCATGGCAAGCTGTATTCATGGCAAGCTATATTCCTTGGAAAGCTGGAATTAAGAGAACCTTTGACGTCAATAGAATTGACACTGTTAATAATGCAGACAAGGTGAAAATCAGGTAAAGTGTGTACTTACAAAAAAAATGTCATTTTGATTAGTTCTCGCAAGACTAAACAAAATATATAGCATTTCCTTAAATATGATTATGACAGCAGAAAAGCTTTTAAATGTTCACATTTTGAAAAGGAAGCACTTAATGCAAATGTACATTAACTCCTCAAGTCCCTGTGCAACATGTTTAGCTGCTTAAAATGTTGTATGTTTAATGGCTATGCATAAGCACATTTTTCCACTGTGATAAACTTACTGCATGCAGGCAGGCATGGATCCAAAGGGGCTGTGGGGATGTATACACCCACCCCCTCCCTCTCTTTTTCAATTCCCCAACACAAAAATGGAAAGTAGTTATTATCACGAATATGCATACATATGTAGAACTCTTTTATAGACTAAAATTTGCCACAGAATGCAGCCATTTCACTTCTGAAATTTAAACTGATTTTTTTGTTGTTGAAGGATCCCCTGACACCAACATGGAAGTAAATTTCAATGACTCTACTGCCACCCCCTCCCCCTTTTTTGGACCATCTTCCATAGCCTTACATTACTGCATAAATTATTCCCTAAGGTAGATTTTAATTTTTTAATAGCTCATTAATCTTCATCCAGTAAAAATGTTTCAGAGGACTGAGACTTTCTTTGAACATTTGCAGTCTTGTTTTGAGTAAATATTTTGGTAGGTTTGTAACATTGTCCAGCAAATGTAAAAACTTGCTCAAATGTTACCCATTGTCTGTTTTTAGTTCCTTGCTGGAAGCAAAGGAACCTATGCAGCCAGGTTGGTGTGTGTATGTGTGCGTGTATGCTTGCCTGTGTGGTGTGTGTGTGTGCGTCTGTGACACTTGCTTGCTTGGGATAATCAACAACGGAGTGATATATATTTGTCACACTTGCTATGTAGATGTATTGTATTGGGAAAGTGTGCCCTATGCTTTTTTGACTGATGACCTTATGAATATTAATGAGGTTATGGGTTAAAACATAACAATTTTTACATTTGCAATAACTATGCAACTTTAGTCGGGTTGTAGCCAAAGTTGGTATATGGCTGTTGGTAAGTATCTGGTACATGTAGGCCTAATGGTTTGGGGACCATCTGGGTCTCTAAAAAACCTGGGGCCATTTTTGGGCCGGGTGGGCCAAATGTTATTTGCCCCTCAAATACATTTTTTTCACACATTCTTTGGGCCCAAATTGGTGGGGCCCAATATATTTAGGACCATTTAGCCCACATTTTCTTTACATTGCAATAACTCTGCAATCTTTTAAAGTCAGATTGTTGCCAAACATGGTATACAGTTGTTGGTTAATAGCTGTACATGGTACATGCCATAGCTGTACATGATTCATGTAGGTCATCTGGGCCCCAACAAATTCTGGACTCATTTTGGGGCTTGTTGGGCCCAAAGTTTATTTCCACCTCAAATGAATTTGGGATGCATTCTTTGGGCCCAAAATTGTGGGACCCAATATTTTTGGGACCATTTGGGTCTACATCTTTGGTGGTTCAAGTTTTGGGAGGCAAATATATTTTTGAGCCACTTTGTTTGGTCACATATCTTTGGGACCATTTAGGCACAAAATTTTATCGGGCCAAATGTTTGGGGAGAGGGGCCAACATTTTCAAATTGCAATAACTCCACAACCTTAAACCAGATTGTATCCAATGTTGGAATACAGTTGTTGGTTATTAGCTGGTAAGCTACATGTGGTCATAAAATATTATGATATTGGGTGAGGACATACAAAACTCTTAATATTCCACTAAGCAAGGAGCCATAGTCCCCATTGGGCTCTTGTTTGTTTATTCTCTTAGATAATTTATTTTCTATTTCTGACACAATTTTGGACACAGCAAATGATAACATTGAGCATACCACATAAGGAATTTACAAAACACAATTTTCAGATTTTAAATTAAACTTATTTGTGGGGAGAAAATGTAATCCACATTGTTAGTTCAAAAAACCCCAATCTCAATATATTGACCCAACCTAGAGATATGTTCGATTGAATGTAAACTATGTTTGACTGACCAAAGCTT
>KN885513.1:3851-14358 GCA_000934455.1 Apostichopus parvimensis | reverse complement strand
GGGGGGGGGGGGGGGGGGGGGACGACTAAAAAGATACAAGCGAAGATGATGATGTGCCTGGTTTGGATAATGACGAAGGAGAAAGACGCGCCTCATAAGGAACAGACTGGTAAGTAAGCCTACACCATAGAAATTGAAGTAGGTTCAATTTATATGGCCTAGACTAAGTTAGCTTTGGCCTAAGTTAGTCTTAATAAGCTAGATAATAGAGAACAAAAACATATTTCGCCGGAGCTCAATGCCAGTAGGAATTTGTGAAAGTTCCTCCTCGGCCCTAGTATCGTTATTACTGAGCAACAAACGCGCCGAGCAAACTGTTTTGCACGTACATATTTTTAGCAGACGACACTTGTTTTACGCCTCTAAAAAAACGGTTAGCATATTAAGTACGTTGCATTCTGGTCAGGATTCTAGTATCCCTTTGACGTTAGAAGACAGATATGAGCACATAAATATTTGTTAAACACATAACTCACAAAGTTGAGTTCGCATATTTGGTATGTTAGTTTGTCACAAAGATAGGAATGTTTGTTGCCAGTTTATAAAATATACGTTGCCACCGTAACATTTTCACTACTCGCTCCCCTTGGCAACTGAATTCAAATCGACTTTTAGTGTACCCCTTTACCAGATGTGGATGCACGCCCTGTCTCGCATCTTAAGGGGTGCGTGTATCCTAGAAACACATCTTTCAGGGAAGCCATGTGAGAAGGGTAAACGTGGTTGTTGTTTACGTCACTCATGTTGGTGTGACGTAAGGCCAGATGATAATATTTGATGCTTGAGCAATATATGCAATTACTAGCCATTTAGAGTCATTTGATGTATGTGTTGCCATGGAAACACAATTACGCAATAATTATCAACGTTTTGTTACCATGTGGACTGTATCTATTGAATTACCATGTAACGATTACTTCACAAAGATAACAGGTGGAATTATTATACTTGACAAATTAATTTATATGAAAACAAAGATAAAATGTTGAAAATATTAATGTAATTAAAAATGACTCTTATTTCCGTTGATCTTCGTTTGAAGCATATGTTACTAATGTCTGTATTCTGTGTTTTATTTTTCCTTAACTTGATTACTGAAAGGAGTAAATTATATAGTAGTTAGGAATATATTATACGTTGAGGAATAAACCTCACTAACATGTAAAATGTATACGCACGTAAAATAATTGCAGAACGTGCATGTTTACCGGTTCGAATCAGGTTGTAACCAATCATTTATTGATACTTCCAAGATTAAAATATTAATTATTTTTTTGGCCAAGGTTATTTTGAAAAAGATTACTTTTTTCAAAAATTCCATGGAAATAGAATACAGAGGGGGGGGGGGAGTCATAACGCAGTTTCATCTTTGAATGTAAGAATCCCACTTCTTCTTGTCTTGGCTTCTTGCTCGTGGATTTACACCGTGTTGTGGAGCGAAATAAAACTATATTTAATAATAACAAAGTGAACCTTTTGTACGGGACATTACATCAAGTGTTACATGAAACAGTGTGAGCAATCGAAAGGTGCTATTTAAAAAACAAATACTGATTTAATAATGCTATCGAAATGAGACGGAGCCATGCAGTGATTTGCACAGGATTTGCACGAAACAAAAATTAAGAAAGAGGAGTGTAGTAGGTTTGACGCTAAATGGTACATTCTGAGACAGATTTAGACTATAAATTAGATCTAAAACGCAAGGTTGTAGTGATAAATACTTCTGAATTTTGAAAAATAACCTCGAATAAACATTTCCCCCCCGGACGGACGATGAAGGCAGTGGTGTAACTATATATAGGTATCATTCATATGTGTGTTATAGGGTATCCTTGTGAAGATCTTCTCCCTAAACAGCTAACAAACATCCAATTCATATAAGAATTGATCAGGTCTAATGTTACCGCATTGGTCAATGCCCCTGTGCTTGCATGTTTCAATTTTGTTATTACATTTATGTAGTTTTTTTTTTTTTTTTGGTGATGCTTGTCATTATAAGCATAACCTCTAAAAACGGCAGTTTTCCAGTTATAACAATGTGTACTTCCATCAAGAAAAACACTGAAAATTAAAGGGAGCGGTAAATTGTTCTCTATGACGTCACACCTTTTAACATTGACATGAATGACACAAACAATATGTGACATCTATGTAAGGGTCATAATAAGGTTAAATAAGTTGGTTCTCATTCTTGCTTCTTTAACATTATAGACGTATAGACCTCATGGATTACTATGCAGATATAAAGAGGGCATGAGAAAGAGGCACTTAGGGAAAGTCGGATCTGACGACGGTTTGGAAAGAGGGGGGGGGGGGCAGAGAGGGGCCAGTACTGAAGAAAGATCTCGCTTTCGCCAGTAGTGACTTTTGCTCAAGGTTCATATTTATTAAGTTGTTTATTCACGACTGTCGCTTTAACACATCATATGCCGTCGTAAATAAGCTTCTTTATACTTAACGGATTAGAAGAGAATTGGTCACAAAGAAAACAAACAGTGACAGTTTTTAAAATTATGGGGAAAACGGATCTAATCCAGCTGATAATTCTTTTGGAATGCACTTTACTTTCCAATTTCCGTGTTCAGTTTGCAAATTGCTCAGTCCATGGAATCGTCACTAAACAAAATGCAGAAGAATTTTCTTTGAAATCTTGCGTCGATCAATAAATTTATGAATCGATAACTGAGCACATGTTTTCATTTATTCCCTAGAGAATTCGTTCATATGTATTTAGTCAATATACAGATTGTGCGGAGATTTGTAGTTTATTATTTTACTGGCAAATTTTGCGCGGTACATATAATCGGTACCGGTAATGAAACTAATTTTGGGCTTGCTCAAGCATTTTAATATAAATCTTGTAACCATCTCAAGGTACGTTTATAATTGTATGAAATTCTAGTTAAAGCAACAGAAGAGAGCAAACTGAATGACACTAATAGACGTAAACAGCATTTGCTAATACCTATTCAGAACATAGTTATAAAGACATTCAAGTTACAACAAACAACTAAGAATATGGTCGTAAACTCCTGCAGAGCAATATTCATGTTGTCATTCTGCTTTAAGAATCACACTAACACGTGTGGACAACACTGACGCTACGCACATCCTATATCACACACATTCTATATGACGCACATCCTATATGACGCACATCCTATATCACGCACATTCTATATCACGCACATTCTATATCACGCACATTCTATATCACGCACATTCTATATCACGCACATCCTTTAAGACGCACATTCTATATCACACATATCCTAAATCACGCACATTCTATATCACGCACATTCTATATCACGCACATTCTATATCACGCACATTCTATATCACGCACATCCTATATCACGCACATTCTATATCACGCATATTCTATATCACCACGCACATGCTATCACGCACATCCTATATCACCACTGATTATGTATCGATCCTTCTCACGTGGCATATGCCCATCTGACTTTACGCTTGCCAGAGTTATCCCAGTCTTTAAGTCAGGCGACAATAATCTGTTCTTTTAATTGTAGACCTTTTTTCCTCTTACCTTCTATCTACAAAATAGTTAAACGTCTTATGTATAACAGCCTTATTAATTTCCTTGAGAAGCATTCAATTTTAAATTCTATTCATTATGGGTTTTTTTAAAATTATTCAACTGACACGGCAACCTTCACCTTGTTAGGTTATACCTCCTCGGGCTGCATAATTAACTACAATCTGTGTTTTCCTCGATCTTTCCAAAGCTTCTTATACTATTGATGCTATACTATTTCTAATGAAGAAGCTCTATGCTTATGGCATTCGAGGTATAGCTTACAACGGGTTTGCTAGCTACTTATCAATTCGGATTCAGTTTGTTTACTACAAATAATGTTTCTTCTTGTAAAAAAAACTCCGATATAGGTATGCCGCAAGGTTCCATACTAGGGCCATCATTATTCCTATATATCAACAACATGTATGCGTCGTCATCAAAAGCCAAACCTGTTTTATTTTGCTGATGAAACTACAGTCTTATTTCAACAGGACACAATTCATGAAGCAATTGCTGCGGGAGAGACCGAGTTTTGTCCAATTTATCATTGGCTAAATACGAACAAATTATCTCTCAACATTTCTAAAACTAAAGCTGTGATGTTTAACTTCCAAATCTCAAATTCTGCAAACGTATATCTAACTCTTGCAGGAATCCCCGTCTCGTTAATTGGCATTAATTCCATCAGTGTCTCTGGTACTCATCTAGCGTCATACTTTCGTTATGTTACATTTTGTACTTTTTATTCCACAGCCAAGTATTGCTGACAATAGTCCCAAGGGGGCCGAAAATTCCAATATATATATTTTCTAAAACAGTTTTCCTTATTTTTAATTATTAGTTAAATCTTATTTCTCTGCTTTTGTCTCATTCTATTTTCTTTTGGAGTGCGCGTGGATTTTCTTTTCTTCAATCGGGGAAATTACGAATTTTGCTCCTCACGTTGAAAATCATGTGCTCGTCGCTGAAATAAGCATAACTTCTCTTCCGGTAAATCTCAAAGTGAGGATAGAAATTTGGCTCTGTTCCCTCATCTGCTCACTAGACGAAAGCTGGCTACGAGCCCTAGACAGTCATGTTAGTTTATTCACTTTACGAAACATTTCAAAACTGGTATGTTGTTGACAAAAATTCGGAAACAATGTTTGTCAGTAATGGTAAACCAAACATTGATCACTATATCACCGAGACTTACTTCCAAGAAGAAAGGTCAAGTAAATCGAGAAAGCCTTTATTCTCGATCAAATCTTTTAGGGAAGTGTTTCAAATAGGCTATAGTTTTATTCTGCTTGGCTATGTACAAGGAATTGCTTGCGGGCCTCACCCTTTCCAATATATTTCTTCATTTCGTTGCCTTTTTGTGTATTGTCTTGCCTTTGGGGATACATTTTATCTTCCAAGAATTTGGTACGAACGTGGAAGAAATAATATCAACAAATTATCCAAGAACTGAGAATTTAGAAAATGTCAGTCTTGCAATTCATATTTCAAATTACATCAAGTTGCACCTTTGCTCGGTAACTGACGCCGAACACTACAAACTACTGATTCAGCCAATCAGAGAGATGGCCTAGAAGTTTGGACCAATCAAAAGTATTAATTGCAATGACGTATTGTATTGCCTGTCCATCCTCTATACATTTGAGTTTACACTAGCCCCTACACACAATGGACTTCTCGGAAAAGTACGGTAGGATTTATTAAACTTAATCTTCAGTCATTGATTTTTTTTGATATGTTATTAATGCAACTATTATATATAGCCGCAGTCAGAAATTCCCCAATAGCGTAAAAATATCACAGAACAATGGTTCATGTCAATAATGATAACCCAGTTTTGTCCTACATTTGTATAGATAGACCCATCTAAATTCATTTCATCACAACCTTCGGTGTTGTACTTTACATACGACCGGAAAACGAAGAATACTTTAATTGTAGCAACAACAACTGAAGACAGCAGTGAGCATTGTGGTGATTGGTTTATATTAATATGTAAGAGCGGGTATACGTACAGGAAATAGTCTGTATTTGAGATTCATGTAATCAAATCTTAATACTAAAATAATTGCATGCGGTATCAACTCATTGCGGACTGATGCGTGCCGTATTCCTGCATATAGAGGCAAAACTAAGGGCTAAAAATAGTATATAATATAGCAAGCCTCATGATTACAGTATCGCTGGTCAACTATATAAGTATAACATAATGAAAGAGAAAATCATATCTTGCGTGACTTGAATATAAATCGACTGCGGATTACAATATATGCGCATTGTACGCTGCGGAGGATTTCATTTGACGGGGGAAGATAATAATTTGTGGTTCATTATATCACAGATTTGAGTGAAGAAACATATATTGGACGGGAAGTTTGTTTTCTGCGGAGCTTTAACAACCGATCGAGGGACGAAAACTTTACTTTATCAGAATAATTTAGATATATTTTATATCAAATTGAGTGTCATCTATTCTGGATGTATATATATATATCACGGCGCCGAGAAAAAATAACCGAAGGTTTGGGTTAAAACCGAAAAGAGTGATTTAAAATGCAATTGTTGTGATGTATTCCTTGTAAGATATTTATCACTATGGTCACGGTTGGATTATGTACCGTTATTTGGTATTTACAGTTGTAGGATGCCGCGAGCCAGAAATTAATTCGAATATATAGCCGCATATAATAGCAGTGTTTGAGGACGAATCAAAATTGAGAGAGACTTTTCAGTCGCGTGCGAGGAGATTAATATCAGTGGTATAGTTGTTATTATTATTTTGTGTTACAATTTGCTGATGGTCACGGTAGTGATACAAAGGATAAACTTCATAAATGGTGTCAATAAATCACTTTTTCTAATTTGAATTTTACAGTCTTCGAATTGTTTTTGGGTCAATTACGAAACGAGTGAATATCCTGCTGAAACTTGTGTAATCGCTTTATTCAGTTACCGACTGCAGAGGAAACGAGGAACTCATATAGAAATACATAACACACTTTAAATTATTAATATTTCATTGTTTGGATGGCTACTGTGGAGCTCTGTGTTTGACAGTGTTTGTTTTTCACATGCAACTTACAAAGTAACTTTTCGACCTTTTCAGCATTTGTTATGAGACTCAGTGGCGTGCATAGTTTGTAGATATGGGATTTCTCGACGCTTAATTTAGGCAGAGGATCAGTCATTGTTTTTGTCTTGTTGTACCGATAAATCGAGCAATGTGTAGTGTCTAGGTCGGTGAAGTGCTTTATTTAGCATACGGCCTTGAGTGTCCGCATTTTCGATCAGTCTAAAAATTGTGGGACGACTTTTCTTTTGGCTGGCTGGATTAAGAGATAAAATCTTTCGCAAACTTAAGTTTGCCAGCGGGGAGCCGATTGAGAATCCCTGCTCTACGTCCATTCCAAAGTATTTTTGTTTTACGATTGCGTGAGGAGAAAATTACATAGGGAGGAAGAGACACTCTAGAGAATAGCCGCGATTAAATTAATAGTCAGTGTAGAACGTGTCGAGAGAATGTTATCACAAGTTAACTGTAGCAAAAATGATTTACTGATTAATTGTGTTCATGTTGATATCTGTCGAGACCAACGTTCGAAAAGTTTGCAACGAAATTATATTTGTGCAGTGTGACAGGTGACGTCATCGTCGTTATTTTCAAGCAATAATATTTATGTGGCGGTCCCAAAAAATATTGAATCATTTTACTTCGGAATTAACTTTGATATGAATTGACAACAATCAATTATATTAACGTTAGTATGTTTATACTTCTTTCTTGTTTATTCTATTTTCCTATTTTGGACCGAAGTGGGAAATTTATTGATGGTTATAACGAAGCTGTAAACACCGATTTACCGATTTAAACCGCGATTATATTCCCCGGCACATGACGATTATATTCGGTGTGATATATTAGTCTGTAAGCGTTGACTATTGGCTTTACACAAAAAAAAAAATGTCTGAGAATTCTTTCCCGACGGCACAACCTGGAGTGGACAATCCACCAGCGTTAAGTGTCAGTGATATTATAACCGTAACTATATACTCGGTAATCGGGATTATCGGTGTTATAGGCAATGTATTGGTTCTAATTGTTTTCCGGCTACTCAAATCTAGAAAGAGTCAAGTTAACTCTTTCATTTTAAATCAAGCTTTGGCGGATTTTACAACATCTTTATTACTCATAACATTCGGTTTAACTCGCATAATTCGTCATCAGATTAATCACACTGGCGGTTTCGGTGAATTTCTTTGCCGGTTCTGGTGGTCGAGGTTTTTCGTCTTTTCCTGCTTCGCCGTATCGACGTTCAATTTAACCGCGATGTCGGTAGAACGGTTTATAGCTGTAGTACTACCCTTAAAGTATCCTTTCATTTTCACAAAACGTAGGACATATTCAATAATTTTAGTAGTTTGGCTAATTGCACCTGGCATGCAGTGGATTTTCCCAATTGCATTATACGAACTGGATAAAGAAACAAACTCGTGCGAGTTTCAGGCCTCCTGGTCATTCCAAGTAGCTGGCGCTATTTCAGGTGTTTTACTCTTTCTTTGGGAATACTTTGTGCCGGTTACATTCATGTTAATCGCTTACATCTCTATATTAAAGACACTGAAACGAAAAGAAGTACAGATTCAAGGACTGAGTCAAACCAACACAGAGAATACTCGCCGATCGACCCAAACTGCCAGTTCTGCAGTGCTACCGACAAGACAGAAAGGCATTCGGTTTAACGTTGAGAATGACTCAAATGATGATACACGCACTAAAGCACCAAAGCCAAAAGCGACGTCGGCTCAAGTTAGACGACGCAACGTTACCATTACGTTATTCATAATGTTTCTCGTATACGTCATTTGTTGGACACCTAATCAATTGACATTTCTTCAGTTTAATCTTGGGGGCGCTCTCGACTTCAATGGTGCGTGGTACCATATAACCGTGTTCATGGCGTTCTTGAACACCTGTGTCAACCCCATTATTTATGCCCTCAAACACAAACAATTTCAGAAGGGAATGAAGGAAATCTTCCGTTGCTATGGTAACAGGGTCGACCAATCGAGTCTACTCTCGAATTCCGTTTCTGGAACAGCAGTGGACTAGTGTCACTTTTGCTTGCTAACTTTAAACTGGATCTACATGATGTCATTGTATCTTCCCAACTGCTTTACCAATAGATTTAGACATTGATACTAAATCAAAAACAAATAAACCATCTTCTCTCTGGGAACGGATCGTTTTATGTTTTGCAAAAGAGCAGAGAAATATATTCAGTTAGAACAATATTCGAAGCAGTAACCTCAGGGTTACAAACGTTGAGCTCATCATTTTCTATGTAGTTAACCATTGTTCTTTTAATTATAAATTTTATGTTTTATATAAAACGAAAATATTACGTTGAAGTTTATTATAGTTGCAATTAACTCTGTTAATACTGTAAAGCCTCTTCATCACCTAAATACATATGTGGACAAAGAATATACATTCTGTTCCTTCACAATGTGGTCACGACAAATGTTTCAAAATTCGAGCATTTATGCGAAAGTATTTAAGGACGGAAAATGGTAGTCGAAGCCCCCAGTCCCTCCTGCAGTACCTTTGAAAGTCAATGATGCAAAAACCGAAAGGAAAAAAGACTGGGATTTGGATGATATACAGAGGACACTCTGTCCCCTACCGAGGAAGAGATATTCCTTCTTTATCAGGGGTTATAGGAACCTTTTTATGGGGGTTGGGGGGGGGGGAGATATATCTATATATTGTATATAAGTCCCGGTTATTGACCCCGACCCATCCCTCATAAAATCATGAGGAAACCAATCCGGTCCCACTACAATTGGTATGTATAGTATGTACTTAACGTCAAGGGCGTAGGAACCGGTGGGGCTGGGGGGCGCCAGCCCCCCCCAGTGAAAAAAATGGTGGGGCGGAAGTATCATTCCGCCCCCCCCCCCCGCTCCGCAAGTCAGAAAACCCCTTTTTCATTTCCAAATGAGAAAAAAAATCACATTTGGAGCACCAAATTACATCTAAAGCCAGGTGAAAATGCAAAATTATTTACAAAATGGAGTGGGTGTTGAAGTGTGCTATATTGCACCAAATTGCATCTGAGGCCACCTGGAAATGCAAAAAAATTCCAAAAAAAGACCCCCCCCCCAGGCCGGCCATCAGTCTTCAGCCCCCCCCCCCCACTCAAAAGTACTTTCCTACGCCACTGCTTAACGTCCTAACGTACTATAGGTCTCGAAATCAGAATAATGTCGAACTAATCGGTATATGGATCAGAATGGTGGAATCTGCACATGAAACTGTCATTTTTGTAGAAACAGAAACGTCTCGTATATTCATATCACCACTTTATCTATGTAATGAGAGCACGAGAAAACTGACACGCGCCAATCAAAAACAACAATTTAGTCGATTTCAGCATTTATTGCTAGCTGAGTGCACTGAAAACATCATATCAATGTTACGTTAAGTGGTAATGGTCTGTCAAATTACATCATTTGCAAATCTAACGCCGAATTCTGTTTTCTGCTTCTTGAAATCCGTAACTAATTTTGAAACGCATCTCGTTGAAGTGTTTTCGCTGTTCTGGATTTTCCAACTCATTATAACCTCAAATATATATATTATTGATCTTTATTTATTTACTCTATATCTGTCATACCATTTGCTCCACATTCATGTCTTATTTACAGCTTGGCTTGCCTATAAAATGTGGTAATTCTGTGTAAATTGTCAGATTCAAAGCACCAGGGTGCGCTCTGTACAATCATAACACTTGGGCTAATACGCCCCCATTGACAGTTATACAAAAGCCAGTTTATACGCATTCACACACCAGTAGAATCACTGTGGTCTGCGACACAAGATCCGGGGTTCGGTTCCTATCTTCGCCTGATGAGTCCCAAAAGGACGAAACCGGTCGCGAAGTGGAACTTTTCTGG
>KN885512.1:58046-84054 GCA_000934455.1 Apostichopus parvimensis | reverse complement strand
GAGTTGAATGGAACAAATTACATCTTTCAACGAATGAAATATTTGCACTATTGCACAAATGGAAACCATTCATTATTTGTTTTATACAACATATTTTATTAAGATGGGTAAAATGCACTCATTCAACAGATTGTTTTGAACAGACAGGTTTCTCTGCTCCCTGACCATTGAAAAAAGTGCTATCAAAAAAGTATAACCGATGGTTCTATTTCATAGAGTGTAATAGAGCGGATTTTGCATGCAATCAACGAGCATTTGACCAATCAAATGACCAGAATACAATTAGGTGTTGTATAATACTGGCTGTTTAATGAATTGAATGGTTATCTCTTAAGAAACATTGAATATTCATGTCATGTCATAAAGGATGGACCAAATTATGCGCAAACATTTATTCACAAATATCCATAGGAAATGTTCTTGCTTGTGAAGAATGTATGAGAATGGAAGATCTTCTTTCTTCCGGGATAATAATTTTCTGTCGGATATACCCTTCATGCCTATCTGTGATAGTAAGGTGATGTATGCCATACTATACCAACTACACTAACCATACATTAACAGTATTTAAGGTCATACAATGGTTTATGCAACATTTACTCATGCCATTTAAGTCACTTGTCTTCGCCTGTAAAACCTGTTAAATTTACATGAAATATCGGTATCCGGAATGTTGAACCAGAAAGCTTACATTGATCAAGACCAAGAGAGGTCCAATTTAAGCTGGTAAGTCCAGGAGAGAGGGCCTCCTCTACCCTGTTCCTGTAGGGAGTCATCAGAGGCAGGAGGATGGTGGGAATGGAGGCCACAATACGGTCATACTCCTTCAACATCTCCATCAGGCTGAATGTAGCAACAATGACAAAAATAAAAAAAATTCTTCAAAAGTGATCAGAAAATGTCCCAAAAAGGACATAAGTAATTTACAGTCTTACATAAATTAACGGATTTTTAGTAGAACAAGACAAAAATTCTGAGGCAGACTGGATCCTTTTTCGGATATAATTCGCATTATGGGGTGCACAATGATATCACACACAAGACTTTATACGGATTATGTTTAAAAGCAATGAATACGGCATTAACACAGCTTGACATCAGCAACAGAGCAAGAAAGAGACAGTGACAGAACATTTTATAAGCTGACTACAAATTACTAGCAGAAGAGTATCCTACTAAACAGAGTGCGAAAGTGCAAAATGGAATTTTTTTCTGATTTACATCAAACACCAGACTATGAAGATATGACAATATCTGCCATCTATTTTACCCAAAAAATAAATATTTGATTGAGATATAAATGCCCAATGTATTATATATTGTATTACTTATATTCATGGTTGATGCTTTTGAACTTGTCGCCCATGAACCTACTCATCACATTTTCATTTTACAGTGTCTTTTAGCTCTCTGGGGCCGCTCTCTGTTTTTATTTTTGTTTTATTTTTTTTTGTGTACCCCGCTGTGGTGTGCCTGTGATCTCTGTGTCGCGAGCGCGTATGAGTGTTTTTGTGTTCTATATTCTTACCTGACACAGTTTGCCTTGATACCAGTTTCTCTCATAACCAGGGTCCCTGCACTGGCAGGAACCTCGAGACCCATCTTATTGAGGTACTTCGCTTCAGTAATCAGTTCCAAGACTTGTGGGTCAAAGTTAACAAACAGCTGTTTGGTTTCTGGGTGCCTGACCAGAAGGGAAGCATTCAGACCAGACTTAATCGTATCAACGGCTCGAAACCAGCCACGGTGATACAACATCTGACGAGAAGAGAGTATCACATCAAGAATGAACGAGCGATCTTAAACGAATTATAATATATGGCATACTTGATGCCCTTCCATTTTTCGATAATCTCAGTGTTTTGCTGTATTTATTAATCCTAGTGGCGGCATGAAAACTAACCATAGTGATTTTCAGAGAAAACATTCTACAGTTATTGACCACCACAAGATCTGAACCAGTGATATTATGATGTACTTATAATTAGAAATGTTTTTGATACGAATGAAACTCATATTTAGTGATCAAATATATAACCTGACACATACCTCATATTCCAGCAAAACAGAAGCCATTTTGTTGAAATTTTTGATGATCTTCTTTGCTTCTGATGTCTGTGAACAAATAAAAAGCAATTATGGTCTAAAAAGTTATAATTTTAATACAAATTTATTCATTTTCTTGTTCTTGACTGTGCAGAGAAATTTAACCACAGGACCATAACTTTATCAACAAAATATTTTCAGCTAAGCACAAGCACCTGTAAAATTGATTGTTTCAAAATTAAATGACTGACATGAACTAAGGGCTGTTCATTTTCCGATGAAAACAGGGATATCTTGATTCTCTTACCTTCAGAATATCTGGTTTTCTCTTGAACGCTCTCATCGGTATATCAATCTTACGATACAGCTGTCTGGCCCAAGCAATCTTTCCCGCTACCGGAGGGATATTTCTGGGCACTGTAGGGTCATCTTTCCCTTTCTGGTACTGTTTACGGACAGACTCCAAGTCACGTCCAAAGTTGGCCAGCACCCTCATGTACTTTTCATTGATGTTCAGAGTAGCGCCATCTATCTTCTCAAACTTACCGAGCAATTCCAAGGCTTTGTCAGTCTGAATGAAATTATTAAGCACATTGTTTAGGATGAGTCTTGCATGAAAGTAACAGATGAAGGATGAATTTCAAAAGTTACCTTAGCGATATGAAAACATTACAAGTTTGAAATTTAAGTGCAATATATAAATCATCTTAACAACAAGAACAATTTTTGATGATGGTTCGCGGATGTGTTGTTACCGAGAAATTGACGTTATTAACTCACAGATAAGTTCTTCTGAAACCAAGAATCCAGGAAGTTCTGCAGAGCATTCTGAAGACTCTCAATCTGGCCCTTAAATTCTGTGTAGTCTTGATCAAACTGAAATAAAATGAGAAAAAAATAATAATAAAAATATAAAAATAAATAGATAAATGTAACATAGGAGATTCAGTGTTGACTTTAACATTTATTATTACACAACAAACTTAACACCTGATGTGGACTTTAACATTTATTGCTACTCTACAATCTAACGTGTGATGTTGATTTCAACATTTACTATTACACAACAACCTAACACTTGATGTGGACTAACATGATTTTGGTTTGTATATTGACTGACTACTGAGACTTCACGTGCAGTTCTAAGAGGGATGAGCAGGGATTGACATTGGAAGTTATAGTATGAACTAACATATATAAAACCTCACATATTGATATAGTAGCTACATATTGAAGTATTAAGTTCAATTTTTTGGCTTGGATATAATGTGTTGGCAAAAGTCAACATGGTTTTTCTCCTCACCTCTCCCTTCCTATGATCCAGAATGTCATAGTTTTTCTTCTTGTACGTTGCCACAATTCCTTGGAATCGTACAAAGAGAGAATCAATCCCTTCGATCTTAACATCTGACAGACAGCCGAGACTCTCCATGATGTTAAGCATATCCATGATGCGTTCCAGTCTCTTACAGAAGGTATCAAATTTCCCAAAAATGTAGTTCTCACTGGGAGGGAGAAAAGAAATATACTAAATCAACGATTCCCATCTCGTACCGATCTTTTGCAAGAAAACTATGGAATTTTTAACGAACAATGGACATCTGAGATCATATGTTAATGCTTTTAACATGTTCATGCTTTTAGTATATGTACCATATTCACCTTGATACTTGAGTCACTGGAAAGAGAGTCATGTTCGGCCAAGTAGATAATAAAATGTTAAGTTTGATAGATTCAACTTCATTGTATGAATTCCTAAAGAGGGTAAATACATGCTTTCAATGATCCAATATATAAACAGTGTACATGAAAAAATAAAAGTGTTTCAAAAGAAAATAGAAACATTCAAAAGAAACTGATGGCCAAAACATGCGCCATGGCTAAAACCTAACAATTGACACAATTGTTAAAAATTTTGATACACTGCAAGGATAAAAGAAGATTTGTGCCAGTTTGTAACGTCACACAGTAGTACTTCCACTACAGGGGATGATGTAAAAATCCATATATAGGAACTGTTTTATTGTCACTAAGAACAGAATTAAGGTCAGCATCAAGAAGAAGACGTTGGTAGGATGAGCCCAACACATGCTGTATTTCTTCCAAAATCTCTGAAATTAAATTATGCAAATGAATCAATCGTCGAACCTGAACTCAAACTGTCGCTCCTCTGGTGTTTCCTTCAGTTTCTCCTTGGTTCGGTGAAAGCAGTTCTGATATTCATTGTTCAGTTCTATGCAGTTCTGCAACCTCTCCATGAGATCAGCTCTGAAAGAAATTACAGATTGTCCTTGTTATAGGCCTAAATAATGATGAATCATAATATATTCACTCCGGCGTGATAAATCTATTACGAGTACCAGCCAACCATTAAAAACTGTATCATAATTAAACCATAATCAAATTAGGTTCTAGACCATAATTAATCACTTAATATAACATCAAACAGAATTTTCACAGACAAGCTGAAATTGATAAGTTGAGCAGAAGAAAAACAACACCTTCTTGTAGGGGCTTGTTCTAGTAGCTGAAGAGGTTTTCTTATGATAGATTGCTGCCCAGTGATGTCAGAAACTAGTTACTAATAATTACTCACTTAATTAACGTCAAACAGAATTGTCACAGACAAGCTGAAATTGAGAAGTTGGGCAGAAGAAAAACAACACCTTCTTGTAGGAGCTTGTTCTAGTAGCAGAAGAGGTTCTCTCATGAAAGATATACTGTCCAGTGATTTCAGAAACTAGTTACTGATCTATAATTAATCACTTAAAATAACATCAAAACAGAATTTTCACAGACAAGCTGAAATTGAGAAGTTGGGCAGAAGAAAAACAACTCCTTCCTGTAAGGGCTTGTTCTAGTAGCAGAACAGATTCTCTCATGAAAGATTGCTGTCCAGTGATGTCTGAAACTAGTTACTAATCTATAATTACTCGCTTAAATTAACATCTAACAGAATTGTTTCAGACAGGCTAAAATAGAGAAGTTGAGCAGAAGAGAAACAACACCTTCCTGTAGGGGCTTGTTCTAAAACTAACTGTCCTGGCTTTAGGATGTGAAATGACAACCACACACACTGAGTTGCCTTAGAGAATATCAATATTATCAGCCAGGTTTTGATCAGAATATTAGCTCAAAACTGCCAAAGTGTGCCAAGCAATATTGGAACCACATTCAATATCTGGTTTCTGGAAAAAACACACGTTCGGCTACAAACTTGAACTGAAATTTAACAACCCTATAGTAATGTATGCAGAATGGTAACAGTATGATAGCTCTCCAACATTACCCCTTCCTCCTGATTACTCATTCACTTCTAAAAAAATACTGCTCCTCTTACCTCTCATGGTCCCAGATTCTACTGACACCTTGGTTGATGTACCCCTTACAGGTGGTGATCATTTGGTTGGTGACTTTAACAAACAGGGAGGTCATTCGTTCAGATGTATTATAGAACCGAGATATGCTGTGAATCATCCGGATTGAATTCATCAAACTTGGGATGTGCTCCATCATGGATTTCTGTGAAAAAAACAAGTCATTGCCGAGTCATTTGGGACAAAAAAAGTACTAAAATACTGATCAAAATCATCTTTCTTTTTTTGTCTATTCCAGCCCTTTCTAATTTTTAATATTTACAAATTAGCCATGACCAGAATGCTAACAATTATCACAATAGCTAAAGCTGATCCTGATTGATCCAAAACTCATGACTAATTTTTTTTTCTTCTCTCACTTTTCTCTCAAGTTTAACAGAATAATTTCAACTAAAGAGCTAGGTTTTTTCTCGTTAGGAATATATCTCGTTAAGAATATAACGACCGCCCCTGACGACAACCCTCATTTGAAGAAATGATTCAACTTACATGATAAAGATGACAGATACCAACAAACTGAACAAACCAACTGCAGGATTTAAAACATGCATGTGACTATGGAAGGTGTGGTTGTCATAGTCGAATAGCAATTCAAAGATAATTAGTTTGAGAAGAAAGAGAATGCTTACTGGATCACTTTTAACTAAAGGTCCAAAGAACTTATCCAGAGTGTAGAGGTATTTGACATTATCCCTGGCTTCATTAGCTGCATCAGTGATTCTGATGTCCTGCAAAATGATGATAAAATGGTTTTATGGTACATTTCTGTTGGTGACTAATTAGTGAACATAAACTGCTCATAATTGTCTGCTAAAACAGCATCACCAGTAACATCGGGATGACAAAAACTGATGGGTTCTTC
Source organism: Apostichopus parvimensis (assembly GCA_000934455.1). NCBI lineage: Eukaryota > Metazoa > Echinodermata > Holothuroidea > Aspidochirotida > Stichopodidae > Apostichopus > Apostichopus parvimensis. The sequence continues at coordinate 77,769 of KN885512.1, read as the reverse complement.
ATACCATAGAATAATAACACACTTTGTGGATCAATTTCATAACATCCATCACTGTCTATCTGGCTGAAAAAATATCTTATGAAAGTCAAGAAAATATGACAGACTCAAAAGGATTAATTCAAAATGTGAGAGTTTCTATAGTGACAGAGAGTGTAATAGTTCCTATGATGACAAAGGACTTACAACTAGGCGATTGTATTTTACACATTCAGTATATGCTGACCAGTTTGTTTCCATTGTTTCAACACCTTCAAGTAAAAGAGAGCTTTCAACCAGGCTATTGTATTTTATACATTCAGTATATGCTTACCAGTTGTTTCCATTGTTTTAACACTGAGCTGTTCAACTAGGCTATTGTATGTTATAAATTCAGCATATGCTTACCGGTTGTTTCTATTATTTTACCACTTTCAAGCAAAAGAGAGCTTTCAACCAGGCTATTGTATTTTATACATTCAGTATATGCTTACCAGTTTTTTCCATTGTTTTAACACTTTCAAGCGAAAGAGAGCTTTCAACCAGGCTATTGTATTTTGTACATTCAGTATATGCTTACCAGTTGTTTCCATTGTTTTAATACCTTCAAGTTAAAGAGAGCTTTCAACCAGGCTATTGTATTTATACATTCAGTAAATGCTTACCAGTTGTTTCCATTGTTTTACCACCTTCAAACAAAAGAGAGCTTTCAACCAGGCTATTGTATTTTATACATTCAGCATATGCTTACCAGTTGTTTCTATTGTTTTACCACCTTCAAACAAAAGAGAGCTTTCAACTAGGCTGTTGTATTTTATACATCCAGTATATGCTTACCAGTTGTTTCCATTGTTTTAATACCTTCAAGTAAAAGAGAGCTTTCAACCAGGCTATTGTATTTCATACATTCAGTGTATACTTACCAGTTGTTTCCATTGTTTTAACACCTTTGACTTGGCCGCATGAAGTACACCAACAGTTGCTTTACATCTTGGACTCTTGACCTGTTCCAGCAAACTATTAAATTTAGCCATCCTCTTCTTCCAATGGTCCAGTTCAGCAGCTGGGCCTATATCATCAGCTTCTTTCCGCATCTGTTCGCTCTCGGCCAGTACCTGCTCTATTTGCTTACACCACTGAAGACAGAGCTCCTCTAACTTCTCCACAGTGTCTGGTACTGATGCTACAGATTCATATACAGAAAATACATTTCAGCATAAAAATCCTATTCCTTTTCTATCTAATATATTGCATAATTGTACTATAAATATGTATATTAATTGTACTACGAATATACACATTAAACATTCTATAAATAAGTAGCAATCAACTTAATGAGCCTTTATTGAGCCACCAGAAATAGATGCAAATAACAAAGGGCAAGATCTGCAGACCTATGACAATAATTATACCAAGAATCTAAGAATATACACATTACACTTTCTATAAATAAGAATCACCCAACTTTATTAGCCTTTATTGAGCCACCAGAAATAGATGCAAATAACAAAGGGCCAGTTCTGCAGACCTATGACAACAATCAAGTGTATGCAGTAATCAAAAAAATAAACAAATAAACGGTTAACAAAACCTTCTGCTACTGTACATGGCTGAGTGACTTAATTCATCCTGGATGGCAGATAGGGTATTATGACACATGAATAACCATTGCATTCCTACACTACCTCATTGTCCCATAACGGCACTAAAAATGAAGTTACCATAATAAAGCAAAGCCTCCTAACGTTGATAATAACCACAACAACAACCATGACGTTGCAGGTAGCTAGCCGTTTGATAATAACATATCCTAAGGTTGGTTCATATTAATATAGGTCACATGACATGAATGGTGCAACTAATCATAAACCAGTCAGAAAATATTCAAACCTCTCAAGGATACTGACTGACTGGGAGGAATATCTCCCAGTTTAGTAAGCTCAGCAGATAAGTAGTCCTTAGTAATGGTAGAAAGATTGTGAAATTACTTAACAATATTATTTCTCAACGTTCAACTAGCGAGCCGTGTTGTATCTTACCTGCTGCGAGGTAGTCTGACGGTGATTTCAGTGTGTCTAGCAGACCTTCAAGGGAATCACTTTCACTTAGTTCTACTCTACCATCCATGTTGTCTTTAGCTGTCGATAAGCTATGTACAAACTGCTCCAACTGTTCTAAGAAGTCCGATACCTGTCCGTTGTCTTTGATCTCACCCCAGCTCTGGTCAATGGAAAACGCATTGGAAACAAATCATAATTCGGACATCAATGTTAAGACAAACTTAAGACAGACATCAAGCTCTTTACTTTACATCAAGCTCTTTACAGCTCTTTACATCAAGCTCTTTACAAGCTCTTTAAGTGATGACATCAAGCTCTTAACAACTTTCTGCTTAAGTTATTTTAATGGTCTTTGCATTACTTCATATGACTAATATGTTCACAATCCTCAATACCAGAGACATAACTCACAAACAAGGGATAAGATGTAAAAGCAAACGTAACCAAAGGTATGCGAAGTCATCAATGAACTGATGTGATAAAAACACCAAGAGAATAAAGTCTCACCTCGTTAGATTTGAGAGCTGGCACCATAACTTTAGAAAGAAGGGTGCTGAGCCCATCAAGCAGTTTTCCATTGGTGCAATCCATCATGCTAAAATTAATCTCCTGGGCGATGTTCGCCGTAGTGATCGCCTTTGGGGTGATACGAAGGAAAAAGTAGCACATGCCGCTGAGAGGGTCCGATGTGCCATTGGTGATAAACAGACGCTTCTGGGATTGTTGAGCTGTCACACTGGACGAATCTACATAGTTGGACAATAGGAGTGGAACAGCAAGTCCAGCAATGAATATGTGTGATTATAACAAGGATACTGCACTCTGTCACTATTTATTGAATCAAAAGATGTTTAGATAACAATTTCTAGAAAAAAACAACACAGCATCCAAAACAAATCTGGCATGCTACTGCAATTGCATTCACATCAATAAACTGTCCTGCTGGCTGTTTGATATATTTTTTGCACATTTTCTTTTGATACTTATGAAAAATGTCCATGGCATTCATAAGTTTCCATGAATTTGGGCCATAAAAGCTTTCAACCATGACTTTGGACAAGTTGAAAAACTTTTTGTGACCCATCCATGATTTGAGGGCATTATGAAAATTTGATGCCTTTCCAGGACTTTGGCCATTATGAAAGTGTTCATGGCCTCTCTCCATTACTAAGAGCATGCTGCAGTATACAGAAAAATTATATTTAGCCACAATCAGAATACGTCAATAAGCATGCAACATTTCAAGAAATGTCAGCACTCTAAGTTAGTTGTTTATACATTCAACCAGTTCAATCAGGAGATGCACATTATAATACTGTACCTGGCATTGTACCAGCTCTGGAGTACAGGCTTTCTCTCCCGCTTCCTTCTTGGTAGAAAAACATCAACTTACGAGAACCATCTGTCTTGAAGAAGTCTTCGATTAAATCAAACTGTCAAAACGTAGAAAAGTGAGAATAAACATATATATACCACAACTTACAACTTCAGTCAGGCCTGATGAGAGTGGAGTCTGGGGCTAGAGTAACTTGGATTGCGGTCCATAATGGGCAGAGAAAATGGGAAATTATGGGGTAAAGAATAGAGCTTTTTGCATTTTCGTGCTATGCTAACGGTAAAGTGAGGAAGTGCAAAAAGAATGCCGGGTGAGATAATTATCCCTGGGCCCATCCTGGCTCTCAACACCTCTGATTTCAAGCTAATATCTACACTACATTTCATATTAGTTGCAACTATGTTAACTCTATTTATTTTACTGTTGTGTTGAAAATTTCTTACAAATCAATCTTTGCGGAAAGTGTTTCCTCTTTTACGAAAATAAAAGATCATTCTTGCCACATTCTTTGCAAGAGAAGAGACAACAAACATAAGTAAAGTTTGATCAAATACTCAGTAAGAAGTTCAAAATTCATAGCAACTTTTAAAGCATGTCTACCCGTTGGTCGCCAAATTGATTACACTTTACCAAAACCAACTTTATGCTCGTGATAAGAATGCAGTTGATTTAAAACTAAATAACCATAATGCTTCATATTTTTTCAGCAAAAGAGTTTTACCCAGGGAGTAAGTCATAATTACATTCTAGTCTAATATATAAGTATTTCCATATTAGTACTGATTGATTACAAACAACGAAAGTAGACCCTTCTATTATTACTACATCGTCTAATCTGTCACAAAAGCAAGCTAGAATGAAAGTAATAAGAAAAAAAAACACCTAACTATGACACATTGTTTTGCAAGTTTTTTACAATGTTACTTTGTTTTCTGCTGGTAATTAATTTCCGATTTATTCGACTTCTCGAAATACTGTACGGTTTACTCTTTTCTTAGTAAGCTAATAAATAACTAGCGCCACAATCTAGCTACTTCCATCTCAAGAACTATAGCTGTCACTTATTTTTTGACCTATTTTAAAGTTTAACATTAACTTTTAATATTTTTAAATACAGGAAAGTATAAAGCTTACCTTTTCATCTCCAAGAACAGAGTCTTCAACCTGAGTGAGCTCTATGCCTATTGCCTCAGCAAGCTAACCAAAAAGGACAAAAGAAAATGCTATCACTATTTGATAACAACTCTCAATATACCGTGGACATACTTAAGTAGCTTTCAGTACTTGTTGAACTATACTGTCAAGCTTTGTGAATTCATTGAAAAAAACCACTCAATGATTAGAAACTGATTCTTGATAACAGTGCAATAAAACAAAGTAAGGCAAAATTGTCTGTGTCATCAAATATTAACAAATTTGAATAACTGATATGCCCTGTACACCTTTTGCAACGTCATTGACACATCTTTCAAAAGTTGAATTTATAATTGTCTTGCCTACAACCATATTCTGATTTACACATCATACCTGCAAAAAAAAAAAAATCAAATTTTTCTCTTTCACCTAGTCAGGACATTTATTCTATACTGTACTGCCATGTCCTGCATCAAAGCTATTGTACTGACAGTGTGAGCAGTGTGAATATCATGTTTCTGGCTGATAAGGGTTAAGAACTGCTTTTACTGTCAATACCAGTGCTTCAAAGCATGATATGAGAGGACAGTATAGAGTGTTATTAGCATTAGGAAAATGTACCAACTGGGTGTTTCTCTCAGTTTAACTTTGAATATGCAATAGACATGAATATTCAGTAGAATGGTATAGAAGACAAAACTAGTAGGATTAATGCTTACCTTCTCAAATAGGAAAGCGTGTCTACCATCCATCTAAAGAAATGAGAAAATAAGAAAACCAAAATATGAAAATGTTTACTGATTACGATGCCTAAACATATTCCTAGTGTAGTCAGCCATACATGTTAATATTCATAAACTTGTGCATACCAGAATCAAGAGGATTATCTATTGACTAATGTGGCAACAAATAATGAAAAGGTATTAGGAATCAGTTATTATGTTGACAACGTCTATATAGTGACATAGTATAACCAGAAAGCCAGTAGACTTTGTGATGCCTTGCATACAATTTGCTCAAAACTTCCACATAACTATGAAAATAATGTAGAGCAAGTGACTTAAATTTGCCCATGGATGAATTAAGTGAGAACCAGAAAAGATCAGCGAGCAGCTCTTATGTGCATCACTCCGTTGTTGGCATCGACCTTTTAATTCACTTAAGAAAGATTTCAGAGTACAGATTTTTATTCCAATTCCTATATGATATATACTGTAGACACATAGATTGTATGAATAAAAGGAAATATTGAGCTGAAAAATCCCTTTGACACTTAAGAATGTTATGTTAAGCCCTGCCTACTCATAAATATTCATGAGATGGGAACCATACACAATAGTGTACATCTACACATCATGGGGCATCTAAAGGTCTATGAAGTGTGACATATTGATTCTACTACAAGTGGTTGTTGAGATGTGTCAGTTATATCGCTAGGGTAACATAGTGACTTTGTTTAATAAAAACTGTTAAATCTTTAGGTTCAAATGTATATCAGGTCACTTCAAGATTCAATCAATCAAATATGATTATCACAACTGTGGCAGAGATTCAAAAATTGTACAGATCAGTAATTCTGACATTTTCTGTTGCAGGTTTATGGTTACCTGAGTTCGTCTTTCATCTCTCGTCGCCTTTGCCTGTTTTGCCATTTCCTTCATTGCTTCTGATGACATCACTACATTCTTCTTTGCTATGGACTACAGATCAATAAACAAATAAAAGAATAGTATTCAACATGAATGACAACACTAATCATGGTCAATGTAAGATTGGAGAGTTATGTCCTATCTAAGAAAGAGTTGTAGCAAGTGATCCTAGAATAGATACAGAAAATACAGATACATTAATGAGTAACCAAAAAGATGGGTAGAAAGATAAAAATATAAAATATGAGACTCAATAAACAAAACGGCTGATTTAGTTAACAGTTTTCCACAGGGGAGTAAGTGATTTGACAGTGTTAATCAACTAATGCTTATAAGGCTCCGAAGCCAATTGTCTGTCATCCTCAGGTAACTTTAAGAATCAGTAAAGTCAAATACCCTGATGAAACAACTACAGTTGTTCTAATTCATTCGTCTTACCATTTCTGCCTGTTCACTTTTCTGTTAACCTTCACACCTCTAACACTGTAATAAACTCTTAACAATTTTTTGATGGACTTTTGGAATATTTTTGAAAATGAAATGAACAACATATGCTTTCATAGGGTTGGGGGAGGGAGTGGCGGGAGGTTCTTAGAGGTACAGTAGTTTCTATTTTCCATGTCTCTTGTTCCTGTTCAGCCTTCTTTTGTTTCTACTTCAAAATGATGAAATTGCTATACTGGGACATTCAGTCATCTTGTGTGTTCCTTAACAATGTCTGAGAACAATTTGGAGAGTAAACACCTCCAGGAAAGTACTTTTAGAAAACTTCTAGCAATTATAGCGTGCAATAATTTGGGGCCTATAGTGGCTACCTTTAAGGTGGATGCTTTGCAAAGCACATTCCAATATCATTTTACTTGGTTAGTTTGCAAGTGATATAAAGTTACAAACCAACTCCACATGCATCATTAAGTGTGGAGCAATGATATATAGAACTATGAAAACCAAATATATATTAGACAGACTTTCAAGCCACTATTTCCATATTAACCCCCTTGCTACAAGAAATGAATTTGTCATCATTTTGTATCTAAACCACTGTTTCTAAGTATTAGAGAATTTCTAAATTTAAAGAATGAATTTGTCTACAAAGAAGCTATGTTGATGATGTTAGTAATATGTCTAGCACTTCCACTATTTTTTCTTTTTTATTTGTTAGTCCTCTTAATCGTAATGAATTTTTTTTACAAAACTGTCTGAAGTAAAGAAATCTGAGACAGGAAATATTATTTGAGTTAAAATAATTTCCTGATGAAATAGAACATAGAATCCTCCTCCTCCACCTACTCCCCCCCCCCTCTTCCAGTGTTCACAAATCACTTTTAAAATAGCTTGTTTATGCCGTAAAGTAGCAAAACCACAGAAATGAGAACATACAGTTACATTGTTACCTTCATTTTTAGAGCTACCTTCTTTTTGATAACATTCCCAGTGGATAATATGCATACTAGCAGAAGCACTTGTTCACAACAACATTTCATCATTACAGCATGGTATTGCATGCTAGGAGACTAGCAGAGCAAGGGTGTACAGTATGCTTTATCAATATGGCAAAGACTTCATGCTCATTTCAATGCATACCAAGCCTTTAAAATGTAAGTAAATGAGTGTGCAAAGAACCAGAATGAATTCTGATGCATGAGGTATTAGTTGCTTTTATTTTAATTTTCCTTGTTAGTAAAAGATTATGCAGTTATCACTAGATGCAATCATCTATATGACTGGTATTCATGCATATTCATACTTGTTTAAAATTGCTTGCTGACCCCAATGTTCACCCTTCATCATCTTATCAACCAATCAGTGGCAAATGTTGTGGGTATTGGGGGTAGCACTTTCCCATTAGGAAATTTAATATAACTTAGGTTGCATAGTTTCAAAATGGTGCTACAGTTTGCAACATTTGTAGTTATTTTTGTTCAAGATTATGACACTTCTTGTTTTCAGAAGTATCAGTAATATTCTTCATCTGAATGTTTTGGTTACCCTCCAAAGTTTCTGCTGACACTAAAAACATTCACGATTCCCACTGTGAATATCAGCGATCTACAGTACTTTTAGGATTTAACAAATTTGCAACGTTTGCTACAAGTTTCGAGAGAACTTGAGTCACCATATTTAAATGTTTATTCAAGGACAAATTATAAAAATATAAAATCCTTGGTCAAATTTTAATCAGGAATTGAAGATTTACATGTAAAACAAAGTTAACAAACACAAGGCAATCAAAACTGCTGACACAAGTTCATTTTCAACGATATTACTTGCTGCATCCTTCCTGTAAAATCAGATTTAATGATCTAGAACGATTAGGCCTTAGTTATTATAGATGCGTCGCCCCCCCAAAAAAACGACCAAGACACGAATCCAGCAGATCACAGAATAGAATGAATCACAGTTAGTAAGGGTGATCATTTGGGGGATTGTTGCACCAGGGGACGGATTGTTGAAGCATGCCAGGGTAGTATAGCTACAATATAAACATACATATCTTCTAGACTCGGAGATTGACATTCTCTCAGTCTGGAACCTGGTTTTATATCCCTAGAAGTGAAAGTAAGAAACATGACACTATATACAATATAATAAGAAAAGTTGACATAAAAATAACCCTGTGATCGAGGCTGATGAATCAGCTATCAACATTCACTGAAGAACAGGATACAAAAGAGTGGCAAAATAAACAACTGGAAATGACTATGTGCTTCCTTTAAAAGTGTCATTGGACTTCTCCTGTCTATGTATCTCTCTCTTTTGCCGCATGTAGTTTTTTTTTCTAGCCCAAACTAACCATGTTACACATCACAATCGAACAAAAGGTAAAAGAGTACACATAATATAAGAAAGGAAGTTGAAAGTGTTTTGTGGAGTACAAAAGGTCTCATTTGATTTCTATTGTTTAACCAAGTTGTAAAGAAAGAAAATACACTTACCCCTGGTCCTTTCTGTCAACATTGATGGATAGAAGAAAATAAATGTACTGATCAGTTACAAGTGCAATACATGACAAAAGTAGAGGCATTAGATCATTGAAGTCTTTGAAATCTATCTGAAATGAATTTCAAATCTCAGATCAAGCCGTATCAATATTTAGTCGAAAAATCAACTGCCCGTCTTTACCACCTGTAAACTCAGATCTGCTTTAATGAAAGCACTGACCAAGGCAAGTTTAATTTAATTTTCTCCTTTGAGGTTGAAAAATTTGCCTTTGAATTGTTTCCTTACGACTTTGAATTTGATATGGTTAGGTGTGAATGCCGCACATTAATATGGTGATTAGTAGTCTTTCACTTTTGATCTGTACGCACAATTACCGGAATTGGTCTTATATATCAGTAAACTTTACTTAACTTTCAATATGTGCCTATTGATATTGTTGTTTGACAAGAAATTGACTTGTTTCTTCCATGTATCTTCCATGTTTGGGCAAGGATTCTCAAAAGCCAGTATCAGCTGATATAAATTTTGAATATCTAACTTATAAGATATCGGTAAACACAGGCTGATATTAGCAATATCTGACATGTGACACTATATCTGGCACTAGCACATGACTGAAATATCTAACAGAGTTATAGTAAAGTACAGTGTTTAATAGAAATAATAGGTAGCTGTATGATCTGACCCCTCAATGATAGCTCATTCATTACCTTGGTTGTTTTTCAAAAGTTCTCAGTGCAGACAGATCTTTTTAAGCTTTTGTAGTTGAAAAGTTACTTTTAAATTGTCTTTGGTATATATGAGAATACAGATCATTATTGTCATTAGGATGAGATTACAGTAAACATTAATCAAAACATGCATCAACAATGAAAAACAGTGTTTCCATACTAAGAATTTTCCCCTCAAACTCATTAACCATTATGGCAACATGTGAACAAACATTTAAGAAAACTTACCGGAGCAGGCCCACCACGTCTGTGGGTTGTCGTTGGTTGAGCATTTGAAATGGTTGCTTTCTTTTTAGTATCAGCATCTTTTTTCTCTTCAGCTGGATATGTGTTGGGAAAAATGGGAAGCAAAATTACCAATATTTTATATTAAATACAAAAATTGAAAATATTGAAAATGTTAAAATTCTGAGTAAATGGCTTCCAAACCAAGTCCTTGAAGGAATAAAACATCTGAAAATATGTCCGTAATTTGTAATACTCTATCCAGTTTGCATGTTTGTCTAATGAACAGACAAAAGTAACTGTGTCTACATTTGTAGTCCAGTCTGTTAATAAGAATAACATGCCTAACATTCAAAATACAGGGTCTGCAGTAAAAAAAGAGTCAACTTGCTGAAGCAATTTATGAAAGTATCCCAGGAAGGTGCCAAAATTTAGTGAAATACTGCATCACTATGACAACTTGAAAGAACACAAAGGTTTTCTCACAAATTTAAGTACCATGTGTACACATTCCAGGAAGAGGGTATAAATTAAAACTTCTGAACATGGTCAGTTTAGCCCTAGAAGCATTATCTAGGAATATTGTGGTCACTAAGATAAACAAATGAAATATATAATATACCTGCACCGTTTTACATGATTAAAAGGTAAGCTATGCATATGATAGTAGCCTACATTAATGTTATTTCCCTCAGCCAAACTGATCCATTAGTAGAACTTTGATTTGAAGCTTCTGATATTACCAAGACTGGAGTGCAAGCTATGAGCATGTCATTAAATGTTGTTATTACTCAAGTTAAAAATCCTAGGTACTAACTTAAGTATTTATCCTCTCTGAAGTCTGAGACATTTTACTGTCTAAAGGATCTAGTACTCCTCACGGCTGAGGAATATGTGCATGAAAAACATCTGGCAGGAAAACACTTGTGCCATTTCTTGGCAAAATGAAACAGAGGGCTATATACTATTGACCTTTACGTATGAACAAGGAGGCAACCAAAGATGGTGTACAATTTTTCAGATGACAAGTTCTGATATGAATCTTGCATCTATTAAGGCATTTATTAAGATAGGTACTTCAGGCTAGGTACTGTATCATGTATGTATGTATATTATGGTGCACAAGGTAATTTCATGATTTATTTTAGATTTTTATTACTTGATTAATCATATCTAAAGGGCTAGGCCTAGGCTAGGTTATGTAAAGTATCAATGTGAATATGAGAAACTCATTGCAAAAATGAGATATCAACTTGAGGAATTAATCTGTAAAAGAAAAATGCCCCATAGTCCTACTAATTCATCCACCCGGCTACATACAGTCTTACACAGCCTAGTCTAAGTAAGGCTTTCAAACGATTCACCAACTCTTGGGGCTATTGCAAGATGCTAACTAACGCCTAAGTTATGACTATATTTTTAAAGTGCATACGTTTTGAAGAGCTGATCAATGGTGGAGCAACTTCAGTGTCCGGTTTCGGAGAGTCAGGTTTATTCGCTTCCTTTGCACTCGGACCTCCGTCTGCTCCCGGACTTTCTTGCCTACCACCGTCACCTTCCATAATAAAGTTTAAACTATGTCGATTTATTCTCGGAAAAGATGTTTTGTCTGTATGCGATCAAAATTAAAATCGGGACTTCAAAATGGTCCAGTAAAACCAACATTGCTGTGGCCTGTACCTATACTGTAAAGACCCAATATGTTACACTCCGTTGTGCGTGTACAGTACGCAGGACCAGGGACGGTGGCGACAGGTGCACAAGTAGAGGAGAAAGTGAAATCTATAAAACAAGCATACACCGCTGAGAGAATATAGGCCCTTTAGATTTGACGGAAAGACTCCCCACTTTTCATAAACATGTTGTAGAATATCATGATTGTGATTTTTAAAATCACTTTTGTAGCTTTCTGCAAAAGTTTTGAACAGAAGAGATTGCATTTATAGGTAAAACCTTTACTCTACTATATATTCATCCGCAGATAGTCGGTGGTTACCATGGCAAATGTGTGATGCGTCTAAGTATCAGATTTGTGAAACATACTCTGCCTAACCGTATCATGTGTGTATATACAATGAGAGGGCTTGATGCACGGTGACTGGTGGAAGAACTCGAGACGGGATTAGTTGTCACTGCCACTTCTGATTAGTTTGCACTATTGACAAAAGAACTTGGCATACAATTATTGCTTCTCTGGTTAACATGGCCTTCTAACGTTGAGGAAATTTTTCCTCCAGCGGCGGCGGAAATGGATTGAAGATAGGCAAAGGAGGGGAGGGAGGATGTGAGGAGGGGATCAGGAACTTCGTCGAGGGGCACTGCAACATGTGTTGTTGTTTATCCAAAAAGGTATACGGTCCTTGATGGGGAATTGTGTGTCCCTCCCGATCCTTTTTTCTACTAAAGAAAAGGTAATTATAGTTTACTATAATGGGAAGGGTACTTTTGATTTACGAGAAAGATAATTCTTTAGGAATACAAAAAAATGAAGAGAGATATTACGGATTATTTACGGTAACAATAAATTGAGGCACGCATTTTTAAGTTGTGAAACATTCACTTCCCCCTTTCATCACCTACCAATCGACTCGGCTACTTTACCCTTGTTTTCGTTTGAAAGTTAATATTACTGAATTTCCCAACACCTATACAGACGAACTGCAATAGTTCTATAGGGCCTGCCGGTGGGAAACGAGGACAGTGGATGGCGTTGAGAAATATACGACAAGTATTTGGTAACAAGTTCCACTATTGTTAATGAATATAATACAAGTTAAGATCTTGAAACAAAGCATATTAACTCCCAGTTTCTCTGTTGACCCCAATAACCTTTGACCCCTTTAAAAATAATAGGACTATATTTTACTCACTAAAACAGACCTACAACCATATTTTCAAGATTAACCGAGCTTTAGTTTTGGAGTTATAATGCTTAAACTGTTTCAGACCTTGCCCCATGTTGACCCAAAATGACCCTTTGTTCCCTTAGAAACAAATATGGATCGTGTACTCCATAAGACAGACCTAATACTACAAATCAATTAGTTTCATCAAGTTTTGCACTTTTTGAGTTATCTTATTTACAAGATGTTCAGACGTTGACCTCTGCTGACCTGTAATGACGTTTGACCTATCTCCATAGCTCTATTCTGATCCTAATCTATATATGCGGCAGACCTATATACCACATAAAGAAAAGCTTGATCAGGCTTTACTTAGTTATTGAGTTGCTTGGGATTTGTAAACTGCCCTCTGTTGACCCAAAATGACATTTGACCTCACCCAAAACTAAATTGGACATCTATGTGCCAAGTGCGAAAACAAGAAAGATGAGCAGAAGGGATGATTGAATAATTCAATGATGAATTCAAGCAAATTTGATCACATTGCAGATTTCGACCCCTTTCAATTGCATTTCAGCCGTCCTCAGAATGATTCCCTGTTTACACCATTACACCGATCGCGCACTAAATTGTCACAGTGGGATTTCGTACAGAGATAGTTTTCGTTGTCCCTGTATGGCATCAAACATTATTGTGTAATATACTTTCCAATAATCTCAGATCTGTTTTAAATCTAGACTTCGTTATCGAAAGGTAACGAAGAAACATGTAATTTTCCAAGGCTATGGAGTATGGGTGCGCGATTCTGGCAAGTTTTCAAATAGAGGGAGCTGTACCTTTTCCACGTTCCAGTAAGAAACTGGTATTACAATGCCAGTGTGTTGTTTGTATGGATATGTCCTATCCCAACACATGTATTCAGTACACTGTACAGATTATTCGTAACACTAATAGTACTAACTTAGTATTGCTTGCTTCACTTGCGTCTTCAACACACGTAGACTATTGCTAAAAAAATATACCACTGACGCACTATTCCTAATCCAAACAACGTCGCTGCTTTGGACTAATATTTTCGGCTTACTTCTTTGGGTTGTATTTGTATGACAGTCACATAAGTTTTCATCAATGGGTAAGGATAACATGGCTAATTACCTCTGTACAAGTGTTTGTAACGTATGATTGAAATCAGGGAATAGTTAGACAGCCGTCATCAAAGAGGTGTAAATGTGAAGGCGTATCCTAATGCTATGGTTGATGTAGGCCTAACTTATGCCTGAGTTAGTGTTATTACTGTTAACTTCCGGAATTTGTTCATATTCAAGATATGGCCTAACCAGACCTTGAGAATGTATTCGTTGTTACATAATTTAATTAGCGTTTCTACCACATTAGCCAAACCATTGAAAATATACTAACGACACACCCACTGCAAAATAGATGAAGAAGAAAACGAAAACAATTTATCGTTAGGCCTAAGCTAAATGTTTGACCAGCTTTTGTAGTGTGTACACAAACAACTGTTACTTCAAATTTGTGACATGTAAAAATAGTCTAAGTTAATCCTAAAGGTAAGGTTTAGTACAAAATATTTCAAGCTTACAAACCTGCCTTAATTATAATATAGATTCCTACAGCCATAGACTAGGGCTGGGATGTTTCTATTTCATTAACCTACTTGTTCTTAGGCCTACTGCATGTGATTTGAGTAGACATCTAAATCTTGCGAGCATCAGATATTAGCATTGCATTGGACATGATTTATCTCACATTTGTTAGTGTTCAGAACGCTTAAATTCTGATCTAAACTACTTTTCAATAACGTGCAATATTGCCTTGCAACAGAGTTAATTTGTTGAATTATGCTGCAGGTGGTTGTTTTAAACTTAAAGGCCTAGTCAAAAGTTAGGTTACACCAAGTGCTGTATTTGTATGTTTGTCAGTACAGCTCATCTCACGACCGGTGATGTCCGACCATCTTGTGACAATATGTTGATAAATGTGAATTTTTTGGTTACTTCTGGGCACATTGTCAGTTAGAACTGTGCAACAATTTTGGAACGAAGTGAAATTCTTGTTGTGTATTCTCATGTAAGACAAAAAAGGTACGCTTTTTGAAAGCTTCGCCTTGATTTGATTTGGAGAGATTAAATGAAACTGTTATGCAATGGGAGTTGTAGGTTCAGCCTCATTTACTGCAAAATGTTGCTGAAACTTAATTTTTTTTGTTTTTGAATAACTTTCTTCATATCGTGTTGCAGAGATGCATGCTTTGGTCCATCATGAATATTATGCCAGTAGCCTAACTAGTGTTCAAGGATTGAAACAATATTTTACAAACTCTGCAGTTGCATTGTGCAGTATATGCATTGTGGTAAACATCGAGGAATTTGACAAGAGCCAAATTTAGGTAATAACTTGGGTGAACCAAACCACATTGTCAGAGACTTCATATTTCGGTTAAAACAGAGTTGACTAGGTTGTAGTGCAATCAACAATTATTAAGTATTAGATGGACCAAGCCTCATACATCATACAAGCTTGAATTGTTACTAGCTTTAAAGTTGGAGAGCTGAATGTTGGGCAACTCTGCGATTATTTCCGGCCTGTCGCTGTACCGTACGTTTCACTATTAAGAAAAGGGTTTTGTGTGTTTGTGTAGAATCTAAAACAGTCATTGTTTGTCGTTCTTAAATTATTTTGAGAACGACACTGCACATCCCTAACCTGTTTAAACTTTAATAAATTAATATATATGGTAATTAATCCCTTACATAGGCCGTTCTTTTGCCGTTGTTAAACTCGACGCCAACCTCTTATGGAATGGTACAGTCCAAAATATAAAGACTGGCAACGACGAGTGGGACTTGATCCCAACTCTGTGTTAAATTTTATGTATATGGTAAGAATTGTTTGAGGTACAGTTGGTGTTAATGTGTATATGTACTGTACATAATTTACTTAGATATTTGATAAGGGTATAAACTGGAGGAGAAATGGTGCAGGTCAGAGGTTTATAGCACTTGGATAATATCAGTTTAATTCACAGAGCAATTTTTTTGATGAGAGAATGCTCAGTGTCAGGCTGTCAGCCTGTTTTCATCTTCTTGATTAACTTTACATAAACAATTACTGTTTTCATGATGTTTCGGTGATGCTCGCAAAATTAATTAACAATATTATCAGTAGCTTGAAGAGTTTTTATGCAAAACTGAATTTAAGTACTGTAGCTTTCATAAAGTGAGAGGTGAGGATTTCTGTAGGAAAGTTAATAGTTTTGAATGGTAATGACTGTAGGAATCTTGGTTTGAATATTCATTATGCTAAGAGTAGTTGTCTGTCCAGATTATGCTGGTTAAACAGTGCAGGTATGGTTCCATGGGAATGGGTGGTGTAGTAGTTTTTAGTATAACCTTGTGTTTTGCCCAACTTGTACCTAATTTGGAAAGGAATGAAAAAAATGGAATGTACCATTTAACATTTTCTTTTCCTACCCCCAGACCCCCTTCATGGGAGTCAGCTTCAACAAGCCCAGGTCCCCCCACCCCCGCCCTCCAACAAGATTCAGCTTTGTTCTTAACTTAGTAAAATGTAATGTTGTTGAATTTACTGGATATCTTTCCATCTAATGCTGCCATTTGCATAAGCGAGTATTATTCAAGTGGTTCTGCGTGTGAGTGTGATACATCAAGAAGTGTTGTTGCATTTGGTGCGTGTTGCCGAAGTGAGTTCTCTGAATTTTGAGTGCTGGTTTCTAAGTACATTTCGTGTCTGTGGAAGAGAGAGAGAGAGAAGGAAAAATGTTTTGCCAGAAAGTTTTATACTGTAGTAAATATTTTACTGATAGCTAAAGTTGTATCCTGAATGTGATTCTTCATACATGTGCACTTTAGTGAATATAGTGACACATATCTATGCTACACTAGAAGAACAGAGCAATGTACAGTGTATAATACAGGTACAGAGCATATACTGTATTGCATTAAACCCCTTGTTCCATTCTGTGTGTGTGTTCTGGTACCCACCCAAGCATAGGCAAGTACAATAGTACAGGCCATGTTTGTTTTCTATCCTGCCACTGGCTGCACAGTGACTCTACTAAAATGGTTTGAATATATCTATGATGACTAATACCGTAGTAGTAGTAGTAGTAAAGCAAGACTTAAGGTGTGTGTACTGTACTGTTCTGTGTTTCCTGAATGCTTTAACAACAAGGCAGCTCTTAAAAGTGAGGATTATTAAAGTGAACAATGTGATTCCGATGTACATAGGTCTACAAGTACCAGTACTAACAAATATAAAATAATGTATAGTAGATTGATTATTGTTAACTATAACTTGTTTAGTAAAAGAATGGTTAATAATGTGATTATATAAATTATGAAATTAGGAATACCTCTAAACGTAGATCAGTCTCAGTCTAGCACAAGTTCTTCAATGTTAAATGTGCAGTGTCATTAAATTGTGTATTGTACTTCCCTGTAAACACTGCTATATATAAAAAGTTTGCTCATATCTATATACACATTTTGTTACCACACTAGCATTATCTTTCTAGTTGAACTTAATTCAATTTAGCAGAAATGTTTTTTTCTTCTTGCTTTTATGAAGAGCAGAGAGGAGGTTGGGGGGTGGGGGGGGGGGGGAGAGGGGAGGGAAAGCAATGGAATGAAGACAAAAGAGGAAAGTGCTCCTTGTTTATTTGAAAACTCTACAGAAGATGGACCATGTTTGACATAACATTTATAATAATTTCAGAAGATTATAACTTTATAGTATGAATTGCCATTAAAGGATGATTCAAGTTGCACAGTACTTAGTTTCCTTATCACAATGATAGCGCATCTTTTTCCTCTATGTCCTGTTAGAAAGAAGCTTACTTAAATAATTGTGCTTCTATACAATCTTTGAAGGAACAGAGTGTGATCTACATATATGGTGTATTGTAAATGATTCTTGGCAAGCAATGTAATGGTCACATGTATAAAAGTATTCTGCATTGCTATATGAAATTCAAAATTTAATATCCTAAACCTAACTGTGACGAAATTTTGGTTATATCTGGGATTAAGTACAGACCAGAAAACACAGCAAGTAAGTGTACTAAAAAAGGGTCGTATTTTGGGAGGAATGGGTCTATTTTGCCATCAAAGCACATTATTTTTTGGTCAGTTCCCAGTTTCATAATGTCACATGAGACAACACTGAGGATCGGTCATTTTGTAAGAATGCACATGCCTTACTTAGTGCTATTCCTACACACGGTGACCTCCTGCCTAGATGTATGAAACCCTGTGGAAAACTATAATATCATTTCCAACTTGATTACAAAATAATAGGTTGGGATGGCCTATCTACCACTCATTAACTCAGGTACAAACATGTTGCACATAGATACATGTGCTAGCCTACTGCTTTAATAGTGTGAGTACAACTAAAGTAGTGCATTTTGGTTTAATTAAATTCTTCTATGGTTAATATATCTTGAGGAAAAAGGGTTCCAGATATTTTAACTTTGCTTGAATGTTTTATTTTAACAAGACTGAACTATTTAATGGGGGTGGGGGTGGGAGGGAGGGTGGGATGGGGAGGGAGTGAATCGTTTTGGTCTGTTTCCAAATTTAAAAAAAATTGTAAACCAGTTTTCAACATGTTTATTTTTGAATAAAAATATTAGACAAATATGCATTGGAAACTTTAAAATTACACTTTAACAGAAATCTTTCTACCTAGCTGTTACTCTTTAGGATATAGGGTCGTTTTCTATGTTGTCAAATGTTAGCTCCAAAGTAGAGGGAAATCCCTGACATATCTCTCAGGAAAGAGGTCTACTTTTTTGCTTGAGCCAAGGCTTTAGGATAATCGGCCAAACAGTAAAGAAATCACGTTACTTTCATAAAATTAAGAAATGCATGGTCAACAGAATCTACTGTACATACATTCAGTCTTCTTTTAACTTTAAGGAAGTTTTAGTGTACCAGATCTCCAGTCTGTTTAGTTTAATGGTATTAAGCATGATCAACAGTAAGACCTAATAAATATATATATATATTTATATGCTGGAGGTCTCATAATAAAATCTATTAACAAATTTATGATGCCGGTATGGTATGATCCCCCACAGTTTATTACTTTTAAAGCATAAATTCAGACACCATTTTATCTGTGTGTTGGTCCATTCAAACTTATTTTTGCTACCACCCCTCCTTTGAATAGCTTGTTTGTTCCTAGTGCAATCATCTGTAGAGCATTGCTTTGCCACATAGAGTTAGTTAGTTGTACCGTAGGAATTGCAAGAAGACCCAAATAGTTTTGTGAAGTTTCCTGCTCCACTAATTCCGTTTGGGGACTTGCCTTATAGTATTGTCTAACTATTCCAACAGGGTGTGTGCACATCATGTATTGATCACTTTTCTCAGTCCATTTTGGCACTCCTTGTGGAATTAGCTGGCAGCAGTTTAGTGCACAAAGTACTGTATTTGCCAAAGAAAACATGAATGTGGTGACTAGTACTCTCACCGGTTATGATGTGATCAGAACATGAGAACAATTTCAGAACTGTCGTTAAATACGTTCATGATTTGAAATGCAGATCACAGTTTAAAACTGTAGATGTAATTTCAATGTTAACAGATCTATACATTGTTGATTTCTTACTTGAATGCTAGAACTGGAGTTCCTAAACATGGACTAAAGGTCTAAAATGTTAGACCTTTTTATTAATATTGACGTCAAATTCAAAAGCATTATACATGTTTTACTTTCATTGATCCTATCCTGTCCTTTTAATAGTTTTTTTAATTTTTAGTTTGGTGTACAGTGAATA
>KN885512.1:44090-57392 GCA_000934455.1 Apostichopus parvimensis | reverse complement strand
TCCTTGTGAAGAAACAGTTAACTTTCAAAACTTCACCAAAATTCCTTTCCCTGCCATCGCCATAAAATTGGGTCATTCTTTGCCATAAACTGCAGTAAACAGCTTATCCCATGGCATAGAAAATACACGAAAACATTCCCCAAACCGGTACCCATTGACAGGACATAATCTTTTTAATAAGTCAAAATGTGTGAAAATCTTTTCCGATTCATATCAATAACCACTAAAAGCTTGCAAATGATGATAATGTAAAATATTTTGGCAATAACTTTACACTAGCAAAATAACCAAGAAAAATTAGTTACAATATGAGTGTTTTATGGCAGTACACAAAATTGCAGTGAGCTGTTTTGTTCTGCACATTCTTATAAACACGTGCAGTAACCAGTATTGACTCAGTGACATCAATGTGGATTGGGGAATTCCCTAAAATTTCAAAGTGCCCTCAAATTTGAGCGCTTTAACACAGCACATTCTAAGGGCTGTCTTAATCCCAAATGGCATGATTCAATTGCACTAAGAATGTGTAGGGAATACAAAAGTGCCTCGGTGTCAGATTTCACTGCCAAAACTAGGTGTTTTTCGAGCATTGCTTACCTCCCCCATAACAACTCCCTCATGTCGAGTCAGTTCTATAGTGAAACAAGTAAATGAATAATTCCATTGCTTAGGATGTACTGTAGGCTGTACACTTTCTGATATTAACAAAAGTAGTGAATGTGTTACATTGGATAACCTAATCACATAAAAAACAATTAACCTACCTAAACCAGACAACTGTCAAAGATCCATAGATGTTTAACCTACATTTAGTACAGTGGTGGGATATGCGTAATCATGTAAACTTGCTAATTGTACTGTGTCCTACACTAAATGCAGTCTACAGAATTCAATACTGCCATTTCAGTTATTTACCTCACCCAAACTTGAATAAATTTAACTTCTATGGATTCCTTAACTCCCTGTACATATATAATACTGTGTAGCTGTTAGTTAGTTATTGATGACTATCTTTGTGTACATTTGAATTATGCTATATCATTTAGATGTATGAAATAGCTGGATATTTGTTGATAGCCGTTTTAATTGTATATATATAGTTTGTACCAGTCTCACTAGAATATATGCAACACAGTCAGATTGAGCTGCATAGGTTATTCCTTCACACAGATGACATGAAGACTTCTTTTAAGTAGAACTTGAATTTGATTGGCGCATGATATGTTGAGCGGGGCTTGCAAATGTTGATTGGAATTTGTAGAATCTACGGACTCGTTAATAAATCTGGCAAATTTTATTTCAGCTCAAAAATGTTTCAACCCCAGATCACTCAATAAAAATGATGAATATTGATATGGAAATTGCATAGAACTGTGTCATTTTCACTGAGCTTTTAGTGCAGTAAGCTGGAAAGGTCAAAGTTTAAATTTGGCAAACATGTACTGAGACTTTAAAGTTGAAGTCTGAAACACTGTTGAACACAGTTGCTTGCTGTTCTTTGACAAGCTTGCATATTACAGATTTGAATTTATGAAAAGTCAAAATATAAGGAAACAATGCGTCAGAAGCCAGCACAGCATCCTTTCATATCTAGTTTCAACAATAGTAGCAGGAAATATGACAGGGCTATTATGCTGACCGGCAAGTTCCCCTCTCGGGAAGTCTGTTACTTGTCAGTGTTTCATATCAAGGTTACAAATCCCATGTCCTCTTGACAAGGAAATTCACTTCGATATATTGTTATGTACAAGCAGTATATATAAACGCTCTAGATGTTGCTGCTTTGAACTATGACTCCCATAGGTTAAATACATACTGTAAAAAGTTACAACTTTAATAAAAAGCTGCATTATTTAAAGTTGAGTATGTTACGGGGCGTTTCCTCTTGCTTCACAACACAACCTTTACACAGGTTTGTATGAAAGAAGTCAAAGAACCCTAAAATTATTGTACCAGGATATGAAATTACACAATCCAGTTTGAAAGGAAAGGCAATATTGTTTAATCATAATTGTTAGTTTTCAGACAATCATTTTGAGATCATTATAAAGCAATTAATGTACTTTAAGACATTACCCAAGTGTAAGAAATTGGTCATTGAACACAATCTATGTGATTTACTGGAGGTTTAGGTAAAATAAAAAGTCCTGCAAATTCTGGAGAGAGGTGTAGTAAATTGGTCATTGAACGCAATCTTTATGACTTTCCGAAGGTTTTAGGTAAAGAGAAAGTCCTGCAATTATGGAGAGTTTCGATTGCAAGTGCCTAGTTGATATCAAGGTTACAAAATCCAATATTCTTCATCCAGTTGTAGCCATTTGTTAATCCTTCTAGTATGCTCTGTGCTGCTAATACTTTTGAATTGTTTGTGTACATATTGTTTGCAAGAGTTACTAGTTTTCTAATCTGTGCTTTACTTTGGTGGTCTCAGATGGACAATGGTCACAGAGTGACTCATAAGGGTTAACCTTATTTTAGGTCATACTGTTTCTAAACAATCCCTGGACTTTCATCAGTTTCAAAAATTGTTCAGACTATGTTATTGGCCATTTCCTTTCTGGTCTTAGTCAGTATTTTGATATATCATGATAAGTTCTACTTCTTTACAATGTACATAATTAGGGAGGTATTTTGATGTAGTTTGCATTCATATTCTGTACAGTTTGATATGGTATGAGTTAGTGTGCATTAATAGTTAGTATTACTATTTGGATATGTTATGATTGAGCGCCTCATTCTTAGTTTGTTTTATATGCTATATCATGATTTATTATACTCACTGAGTAAATATAAACTGTACTTTGCTAATTTGATGAAGTTTGCATTCATATTGTTTGATATGGTAATGAGTTAGTGTGCATTAATAGTCGGTATTTGGATATGTTATGATTGAGCGCTCATTCTTAGTTTGTTTTATATGCTATATCATGATTTATTATACTCACTCAGTAAATACTTTGCTATTTTGATGAAGTTTGCATTCATATTCTGTGGTTTGATATGGTATGAGCTAGTGTGTATTAATAATTGGATATGGTATGATCTAGTGTGCATTAATAATTGGATATGGTATGATCTAGTGTGCATTAATAATTGGATATGGTATGAGCTAGTGTGCATTAATAATTGGATATGGTATGAGCTAGTGTGCAATAATAATTGGATATGGTATGAGCTAGTGTGCAATAATAATTGGATATGGTATGAGCTAGTGTGCATTAATAATTGGATATGGTATGAGCTAGTGTGTATTAATAATTGGATATGGTATGATCTAGTGTGCATTAATAATTGGATATGGTATGATCTAGTGTGCATTAATAATTGGATATGGTATGATCTAGTGTGCATTAATAATTGGATATGGTATGAGCTAGTGTGCAATAATAATTGGATATGGTATGAGCTAGTGTGCAATAATAATTGGATATGGTATGAGCTAGTGTGCATTAATAATTGGATATGGTATGAGCTAGTGTGCATTAATAATTGGATATGGTATGAGCTAGTGTGCATTAATAGTGGGTATATTGGTATACTATTATTGAACGTTCATTCACTTCTTTGATGTTAGAGGACATTAACTTAACCCAAAGATACTGATAGTGAAGTATGTTTTATGGTACAGTAGCCATCCAACATGATGTGTATCCATGATACTTCCAGTATTTGTATTCTTTAAACTAATTAAAGTCAATATTTACCTTGTTTACAAGTTAAGATTGCTATTTAAACTTATAAGAGAGCTTTGGAATGAGGCTTAGTACTACCTTTTGAAACATCCTGTGCTTTTGGAATTTCAAGTAAATGACCTCAATTAGGAGGTAAGGTTAGGTAAGTTACTTGAAAGACTAATACTTCCTGTTTGAGATGATGAACTAGATAAGTCTTTTGCTTGTCTCTATGAATGACATATCCTGCCTTAGAAAGCTACAGAGTGATTGAACTTGTATGCTGAGATCATGTTTCAATGAGAAAGTCAACTGCAATACTTCAAAAGAGGTATTTCAGGATACTTAACAGTCTTGTATTGTGCCTGACCTGTTGCAACAACAAACAGCTGATTATGGATTTGTCTAGCTCCACAACTGGTCTGATTCAGTTTAAAGGATAATTCTTATTTTTGAACAGGAACACCAAAACATGACAAAAAGTTGAAACCAAAATAACATTTATGATATGTTCATTGGATGATAAGAATGTAGTGTTCATTCATCATCTTGTTGTTTCCTATCTAAGAAGGCTTGTTGTCAAAGGCCTGTTAACTCTCCCATTTGATTGCTGGATGATGTAAAATCCTTCTTCCTGCGACAGTATAAATATTCAAATGCACCCGAGACTAATTGTGGGGGTGGGGGGGGGGGGTGGTGGTGGGGGGCAAGAAATGATCCAAGGCCGACACTATAGGCCATCATCTTGTGGTTTGCACAAGTTTCATTAGCCTTTTTATATTTATCATAAACATTTATGACAGCATTTCACATTGCACAGGAATGAGAATACCCACTGTCGGTGTAAACCTCTGTTATTCTCTGGAGGTTATCTCGTGCATGTGTGTGCTGTGTGTGTATTTACATCGCTCCTCTCTTACCTGTCTTCCACTCCACATAGACTGCACTTTCCCATCTACGTAACTACACACTGGAAACAATTAACACTGCGCCCTCCCTCCCAGGGCACCACCCACTTACACCTTCTGAATCTACCATTCAGGAAGAAAGCTATGCATTTTTCGTCAGCAAAATTTGCTTTAACGTTTTCGATTGTCTTTTACGATTTTTGTGATCGGATTGGATGTCCGAATACTGGAATAACCTTTTGATGTCATGTATTGGTGAAATGCTGTTCCTTCTTATAGTATATTTAAAACTTAATAATTATTTGTTTTTTATGTCTGCCAGACTGCCAGATATTTGAGATATTATAACATCCAGCTCATGTTGAACAGCATAAATTAGTTTGTTGCTGGGTTGCAGTTATTGTCTTTCTATTAACATCAGCTACATTGGGGAAAGTTTGTCAAGACCGTGATAAAAAGTCAGGACTTTTCTATGTTATGCTTGGCATTATCTTTACCCTAAAACTTTGAACTTATAAGCCGTTTCGATTTAATCGAGGCACTTTCAAGTTTGCAGGTTCTAATTATTTACTGATTCTTGAACAGTTGGGCCGATTCAGACCGACTCACTGATTATTTTATTAAAAGATTTGAAGTTGGTTAACGATTGGTCTATTATCGGTTTCAGTTTCGGAGGGCGCTTTCAAAAAAACGAACCATTCCTTTGATTGTTTCTCTTCATCTCGTTTTGCAGCGGAGGCGCTCGTGGAGTATGACTACGATGCCGTCAACCCTGACGAGCTGTCGATCAAGGTCGGGGACACCATCACCGGCATAAAGATAATGGAAGGTGGATGGTGGGAAGGAGAGGTCAACGGCAAGAGAGGAATGTTCCCAGACAACTTCGTCAAGGTAAACCGGGCATCTTTTCATTATTGGCAAATGCTAGTTCTGCCCCTCTCACTCTTTGATTTCCTTGTGTCTCATTTGAAGATATTGGGAAACTACAGTGGCCCAAAATGAGCCATGAATATTGTCTGCCAGTACTTAATTAAATCAATAACGTGCTAACATCGTTATTCTGTTTAGTGCCAAGTAAGGAATGGTATAGTAGACTTTGTCTTCCATTAACAGTACCTTCATGGTTCTGTTTGTTTGTCATGGGTGACCAGAAAGTAACACAGTGATGATGAGAAAGAACTAATACAAGGGTTTCTTGAACCCTTTATGAAAAAATTTACTTCGCTCCATGCTTACCTGTCCCCTCACAACCTCAGCACTCTTGTTCTACCGTGCCTAGAATGAACTGGTAACCTTTTAACACTTGTCCTTTCATTTGGGAATGTTTTTGGGAAGGTTTGTGAGAAGGTTTTTGGGACACAGTGATGATAGAAAGAACTAGGACAAGGGTTTCTTGAACCCTCTCATGAAGAAATTTAAGGAAGTTATCTGCTGGAACTGTGATATACTTGTTTGCAGTCAATATCAGTGTGCACGTCTCAGAGAAAAATTTTTGAATTCAAATATATATATTCTTTTAGGAGTTAGAAGTTATCTGCTGGAACTGTGATATACTTGTTTGCAGTCAAATATCAGTGTGCATGTCTCAGAGGAAAATTTTGAATTCAAATATATTATTTTAGGAGTTTTGAGGTCTCTTAAATTTTTTCCCTTATAAAATACAACGGTTCCTCCAAGAGCTGCTAAATCTTTGCACTTGTATTTATATAGCAATTCGCCCATTGTGCATAGCAATTTGCTATGCAACACTAACATTCCATGGGTGTTCTACTAAGCATGAATTGATCTTCGAGTGCAACATATTTAATAAACCAAACAATGCCGGTCTGTGCAAATATTTGAATCTATACTTTGTTATACGGTTATTAAAATGTATGTATGATGAAGTTTTTTTCTATTTATTTAATTTTATGTCATGAAATAGATTGATCTTTCTTTTTTAACATAATTTGTTGTGCCGAAGAGATGAATGCAAATAAAAAAGGAAAAAAATAAAATAAAATTTATGTATGATTGTTTGTTTGTTCTTTCTGTCTTGAAGGTGACGAAGGAGGAATCAAGTAGGGCTTCAGCAGCTCCCCCACCGGCAGTGAATGGTCAAACACCGACGGAGGAGGTCGTCAAGAGGGGTGAGTCTCAACCAGATCGAAAATTAGTGGGATAAGTAGGAAAATATGGGATTTGAATTAAAACAAAAATGTGTATTTAAACAATTATTTTCATACCAATAATATTAGAAAAAGTTCTTGATATTGGAATCCATTGTTTGATAAATTCTATTAAGCCTCAGAAGCATAACAATTCTCACCTGATCTGATGCTATAATAAAAGGTTTCTGTTTTTGGGGGTAATTTACAGAATTTCCCCTTTAAGGTGCTCAAATTATACAGTTATTTTGCATTGTAAAGCAGTTTTAAGCCTTACTTCAGTCCAGTAAATCCATCATACTTTCAGCATTCTTTTCTCACAATTACACAAAAGTCAGTGCAGATGTTTCATACAAAATTCATACAATAAGTACATATGATGAACTAAGCATCTGTCACGGATGGAAGGTCATAACTTCGGTTATGAATATTCATTGGGGGGCAGGGTTAATAGTATCCTGGTTGGTTAATAACTACTATACAAGGTATATCTATTTAGCTTAACCAAGGAATGCTCACTAGTATGATATAACTCCTGTTGCAGTAAATAGGCGGCCAAAATACACGGATGATATTAACCCTCAAGTGCTGCTGTAGCATCATTATGGCAAGTTTATCTTCCTCATCAAACAATAAGGAAGCCCTGTGTGTTTTTCTTCCCTAGAAAACGGTGCCCACAAGAAAAAGCTCAGGGCAAAGGTCACCTACAGCTACGCACCGCAGAACGAGGATGAATTACCGTTGGAGGTAGATTCAGAAGTAGAAGTCACAAGCCAGCCTGAGCCCGGCTGGTGGGAAGGCGTCGTAAATGGCAAGAAGGGAATGTTTCCGTCTAACTTTGTTGAACTCATGCCCGAAGAAGAGGAGAAAACTGAATCAGGTCGGTTCATAGTCTCCCTAAAAAATGGAAATATGGAATGCCATTATTGTTACTCCTTAGTACGTTTAATTGCATTTCTCGTGTTGAGATAAAAACAATGGTTGAAAGGTTTTGTTTAATTTGCCAGAATCAAACAGACTTTGTTTGGTCAATACTTAATCCAGACAATATGACAATTTACACTTGAAGTTTCCAGCAACACTATCAGACAATTGTAATGTGTGTAGGTTGCGCAAACAGACACAATAATAAATCCACAGTGAACTTTGATTGCAACTTTACCAATGTCAATGGTAGTCTTATTTTGGAAGTACCTCTATTTTGCAATAGTTTGTTCAGGATGATGTATTTGTCATAGGGATATATATATTGCAAATAAACTCAAATTTAAGTCTTCAAATGAAATAACACAGTTATTATTTTATTTATTTTTTATTTATTTATTTTTGTTCTATCACAACATAAGTATGACATATGACATAGAAGGAGATAAGAAACAAAACTTGTGAAAGGAAGTGTACCAAAAAACCCTATAAGGCTTGTCACTCCCTAAAAAAATATACAGAACTTTACAATTAGAAAAGAGAACCAAAAGAAGAAAACAAACAGAACCACCCCTTCCTCTCCCTTCCCTCACCCCCCTTCCCCCCAGGTTCATTTCGCAGATTTTTAAACAAAAATTTGTAGTTTGCATAAAATATGAATTTGTGTAGTATGTGGGCAGCCTCTCTTGAACTGGTCAGGTATGCTTCCTTATTACAGGCATTACGTGAAATAGTCATGACAAAAAGAAAGTAACGGTTCATATTTCACAACTTTGCGACTAAAATAACCGTGAATTTATTTCAATCCTTTTGCATTCTTCCCACCTACGGTCTCTAGAAGCTAAGCTTATCAAGCCAAGAGCTATGCCGAAAGGACCAGGCTTTGGTGATATTTTCAAAAATATGGGTACCCCAAGGTTGAAACCTGTGGTTCAACCTCAAAGACCAACAGATGCAGCCAGCAGAGCTGATTCATCCAAGTCGGTAAGGCCATTAGCAGTTAAACGGGTGAGTTTGTCCAATCAAATTTAGGGTGGTAGCCAAGGGTGCCTCACACTTTCTCTTGCGGTCCACAGGTATGTGTTTATTTTGTCTTTTCGTAACATTTTTCCTGCCATGTAGCATTCGAGGCCAGTCTCACGTTATTTCCGGTTAAAGAAATCTCAAACTCAAACCTTCAATTTTGAGGCCATGCGAATAATCATGTCCAACAGTATGGCCAGTGGATAAAGGAGGGTAAAAGTTGTTACAGTTTTTGATGACAGTTGCCAAAATGGGAAACTAGGTATACCTCCTTTTTTTTTCCATCCGTTTTATTCCGATCTGTTTGATTGAGTTACAGATAACATGCTGTAAAAAGAAAATAGGTAGACCTATTGGACAAGTTTCTATACGGCAGGATAAATGCATTTTAGTCACCATTTTTTATATCATTTCAATGTGCGGTAGATTTTAATATATTTTCTTTACCTTGGTTGTTTAGTTATTGCAAGGAATAATTAGTGTTCAAATTGTGTGTAGCAATTTTGAATGCAGTTAAACTTTCTCAAATAAATTACTTAAAGGCATTGAAGACTCACCCAAACTGGATGTGGCCATCTAAAAAAGTTAACTTTCTGTTGCTTGCAAGTGACGTTTTGTTCGTGTCGCTACAAAATGCAGACAGTAAATGGAACGTGATACCTTGTTATCTTTAGCTGGACCTGAGATGTCCATCGCTGTATCGTTTGTATACTGTGCTGTGGGTATTGACCGTAGCTGTATGTACTGACTGTACACTAGTGTCTAATTACTGACGTTAGCAAGCTGTGTGTGTATTTTCTGCGATCGATGGTGGTGTTTAACACTTCTGTTGCACCTCATTCGAAACTAGGTCAAATTACCGTCATTAGACGTTTCTTTTTGCGCGAGTCTTCACACCCTTTAATGCCTCCTTTGTATAAAAAATTGCTATACAACTTTGCACTTGTTTAGCAAATGCCAGTTTTGCATAGCATTTTGCAATGCGATACTCGATATGTTATTCCCTGTAATGATGTCATTTTCTTAGTTAAAAGCATAACACTTTGGGCTCTGCAATAACACTTTTTGTTAATAGTAAATATCCATGCCATTTATTTCAAGAAACTGCACCAGCAACCTTCTTTATAAAATGCACTAACAATTAAAAACAAATTTTATATGAAAACAATGAGCCAAAATTAAGTAAGAGAACAATTGACAACAAACAAAAACAGATGAAACTTCAAATTCAAATTATTATCAGATGTAAGATAAAAATACTTGATTATAAAATGTGGCCAATGTCAAGAATGTTCTGTTAATGTTCTGTAATGACTAGCATTAATAGTTATTCTGTACATTTATTACAAAAAAAAACTAGTCTCTTCTAGAATCAGTTTCTAAGCTAATAAACACATTGTTCCTAAACATCCATTGATGGTGTACAACATTGGATGCATTCATAGTTCATGTTGTGTTTGCCCACTTTTGGAATAAGTGTTCTCTCTGCTGCAATGTTAATGTATTGAATAGTTAGCTTGATGTAATAATGTGACAATCATGTGTGATACTTGAAGAAACTCATGTACTATTCAAGACACCTAATAATGAAATATCTTGCCTGGATCTGCTTAACCGATG
Organism: Apostichopus parvimensis; assembly: GCA_000934455.1. Lineage (NCBI taxonomy): Eukaryota > Metazoa > Echinodermata > Holothuroidea > Aspidochirotida > Stichopodidae > Apostichopus > Apostichopus parvimensis. The sequence continues at coordinate 47,099 of KN885512.1, read as the reverse complement.
TACCTAGGACTGTCCTAATTTGCATATTAAACTCTGGGCCTTAAGTTATTATTATTATGAGTGTTTCCACTAGAACTGATCGCATTATTCTCTTACAAGAAGAAATATGGTATAGTGCAATGCATTATTTACTTTAGGAAATGGTTCCCTATAGGCTCCAAGCGGGCCAAATTTGGCAAAAAAAGATAAATTGGTCCACAGTCTTGCCCATGTGGACCATGCCTTGTGCGTTAAGTGTGTGACTATCTGATTTTAGCTGCTATGTTGATCTCTCTTTATACTAATACACTAATATCATCATTATTAACTAACCTCTTCTTTGTTACTTAATTACTTGCATGCTAATTAACTTAATCAATAATGTTCCATGTTCAGTCAGCCTATACACAACAAATATATGCTTCTAATCTCTCGTTGACAAGAAAACCATGCGAGGGAAGTGACCTTGAATTTTTGCATATCATTTATTCATTTTTGTTAGAAACAGTGCTGTTGTCAATGTTAGCATTGTGCAACCGTCTGTGATGCAGATAGTTACAATCCCCTATGTTTGTAATAACTTACAGCCCGTTGGATGGCACATTCATTGCCAATTTTTAAATTGTCCTCAGAAACGTGTTGACAGAGCCAATCAGAGATTGTCATTCGCTGTAATGCACAAGATTGACCAATCAATTTGCTAGATCAGATCAGGGTATTTATGTTCTAGGTGTGGCCACTTTCAACAACTATTTCAGTGAGCTGTCTTTGATCATCAAGGCACCTACTTTATGCAAACTACTGCATTATGACACTAGCTACGTATGTAGTTATATTGGCATTTTCTTTAACACCTGTATCAATGCTAATCTCTATCATATATATATTACCTAATCCCTATTCACATATTATCTAATCCCTATTTAAGTTCCTATCCTGTCAATACAAACTGTGTGAGAGATAATCATCTCTAATTTTTTTTATTTTTTTTTTTTTATTAACTGAACAATATTTTTGCTATTTGCAGAACTCATACAAAGGTCCATCACCACCTGCTGCAGAGCCACCAAAAGCAGACACAGCTCAAGATTCAGGTACATTTTATGAAAAGGTTTGAAAAATTAGCTGGGTGGGGGGATAGGGGTGGACTAGGAGGCGAGGGCACCTTAGAGTCACTGCTTACATTCTCCATGAAAAATTTGATAGCTTTCTTAAGTCACATGTGGCTTATGTCACATTTTTAGTGGGTAACATATTTTTAAAGGACAGAAAGCTAGGATGTACACATGCTTTTACATTACATGACCACTAGAAAGATTTGAGAGCTGGTAAACATGGAAATCTGGAATATCTATATTAATTATTATTACATTAGGTTCATACTTACATAGAACTGACTGGCTTTTATCGGCTATGCCACCCATGTGAATCATGGAATGAAGGAAGGATGTGGTAAAGGAAGATTGTATTGATGTTTTTATTAGAAAAATAATGGTTCATAAAGTGATTGCCCAGATATATTCTAGCTCATGACATGACTCAAAGGAAAACGATTGACTTGTGTTTCATTCTTCAGTCGTTACATTGATATCTGACATGGTTATCAGATGGTAACTGGTAATGTGTAGGACTGTAGTAATAACCAGAGTACCATTAGTCAGTAGCTGACTGTAAGGTCATGACTATAGGAAACCATAAACGTTTTTTTAAAATGTCAAGAATTAAAGTATTTCCAGGTTAGTTCCTCTCTAAGGGCTGTAATTTGTCTGGTGTGACCTTTTGATCATTTGGACTAGGCTTGGTTCCCTAACACGTAATTAGATAGCCCTCAACCTGACTAAACAACCTATGTGGCTATAACCATGTGACCATTCCTAGTTGCACAAATGCAATGTTATGGTTTCATTTAAGACAAAGGTCATCGTAACTTCATTGGTCGTGGGAGAGTTTTGGTGTATGAAAGTACCGTAGTATGTAATCTACCTTACATCCATTCTAAAAAAGATGAAGTTTGTTACTAGATGATGACAAAAAAAATCAGTGCAAATTAGAACTATGCTTAATACTGAGAGGAAAAAAATGGCTTTTAAATGCAACATTGGTCCATCAACTCATCGATCTTCAAAACAAGTTTTGCTAACATGACATTTTGCCAGGAATATAATAAACATTGCTTATAGCTACAGAGCCTACCTGGGGCAGATAACTTCTCTCTGCAAGAACAACTTGATTTGGAATGTTCTTTGTTTTAGAGTTGAGTATTGCTTTTAGTTTTGTTTTGCTAACATGACATTTTGCCAGGAATATAATAAACATTGCTTATAGCTACAGAGCCTACCTGGGGCAGATAACTTCTCTCTGCAAGAACAACTTGATTTGGAATGTTCTTTGTTTTAGAGTTGAGTATTGCTTTTAGAGTTAGTTTCAGTTTCCATAGCAGAACGCCAATAACATCTTAATTTCATGATCAGTTGATAGGTAGCAATTCACTATGTAATTGTCATGTTGGATCAGGTTTTGTGGATTTGTGCAGGGGTAGTTGAAAATGAAGTTCGAACAGGCCTATGTACATGCCATAGTACAGTGAACTGTGTGGAATTTAGCGAGAGATATGCACACTGTAGGTACAGGGATCTTTGAAGAGTTGGTTGTTGGAATCGCTGCAAGGTCAAAGCATGGAGCTAGTACTACGGAGTTGGCGAGTAGGGAAGTACAAGGGCGGACGAAGGGGTTGGTGGTAAGAATTGGTTGAAATGGCAGGGTGGGCGAAAGAAGTAGTGGGCCGGGCCGCCCCTGTCAAACAGCGAAGCTAAGGCACTGAGCCATCTGCCCTATCTTTTGTGTATACCATTCACTAAGTTATCTAAATAATTCTATTTGACAAAAAGGAAAGCAAAATGAGAGAGACCACCTTCTACTGTTCTGGACCATTAAAACAGCTTTTATAGAGAAGAGTGTCGGCATGGCAGTGAAGTCAATGCGACTTACTGATTTCTGCTGGATTTAGCAGAAGCTTTGGAAAAACGGATT
>KN885512.1:24197-38479 GCA_000934455.1 Apostichopus parvimensis | reverse complement strand
TGTATAGTGAGACCTGTCCGTTCGTAGTCTGTGTATTGTGAGACCTGTCTGTTCGTAGTCTCAGTGTATTGTGAGTCCTGCCCGTTAGTAGTCTCTGTGTATTGTGAGTCCTGCCCGTTCGTAGTCTCTGTGTATAGTGAGACCTGTCTGTTCGTAGTCTCTGTGTATTGTGAGACCTGTCTGTTCGTAGTCTCTGTGTATTGTGAGACCAGTCTGTTCGTAGTCTCTGTGTATTGTGAGACCTGTCTGTTCGTAGTCTCAGTGTATTGTGAGTCCTGTCTGTTCGTAGTCTCTGTGTAATGTGAGACCTGTCTGTTCGTAGTCTCTGTGTAATGGGAGACCTGCCTGTTCTTAGTATCTGTGTATTGTGAGACCTGTCCGTTCGTAGTCTCTGTGTATTGTGAGTCCTGCCCGTTCATTGCCTCTGTGTATTGTGAGTCCTGCCCGTTGGTAGTCTCTGTGTATTGTGAGTCCTGCCCGTTCGTAGTCTCTGTGTAATGTGAGTCCTGTCTGTTCGTAGTCTCTTTGTATGGTGAGACCTGCCTATTCTTAACCTCTGTGTATTATGAGTCCTGCAATTGCATATCTTCAATGCCATGCTTTGGTAGATGGGTGTCTAACAGAATTATGTCCAAAAGGCAAAAGTGTGTCTACCATCTATATACTACTTACTTTGCATTAGTTTGCTATGTGTTGAATGTGTAGCAGTTACCTCTTTCAGCACCACACAATTCCTCTGCTTAGCTAGTTCCTTCCCCTCCCCCCTCCCCACCCTCCCTCCCTACACTTCGGTAACATAATTCTCTATGGTATTTCTCACTCCTCATTACTTTAATGTTTATTTCATTCCTTTGTAGGTGTACTTTCACTTGTCTTTGCCAGAGTCATAAAGCATCTTTAGCATCAGTTATTCATGATTCATTACGATAGATGAACAATAGATGAACGATTGAAGACTGAGAGACTAGACTGCAAATATTAACTTAAGGAAATCCTTCTTGTTTAACCTTTGACCTCATCTTCCTTTTAATATATGTTAATAGTATGAACAGATTACCCTATATTCCTATTTGTATCACTTGCTCTGCATCAGTTACGTGTGATCACTCTAACAAACTTTTCAGTGTCGCTCCAATCTCTACAACTGGCAGCATGTTTTCTTACCAGAATGCCAAAAAACTTACAACTTCTCTTCTGCTACTCTGGCAATACCCCTTTCAAGGTTGAGTGTCACCTGTGAACTACAAGAAATATTTGACAAATTTTGATTTAAAATCAAAGCAAAAAGCTGATAGTTAACTTTTGTGTGTTTATTTCATCAGTCAAACTAATAGTCATATCCTTAATTGTGAGAATTTATCCAACATTCATTTCCCTTTTAAAAGGCGAAGGAAATCCCAATATGGGAGGATTACATCATTGAAATTAGTCATTGGCTCACTTAAGTAAGATTATCTGACTGAAGTTACATAGTCATTGGGTTACTTAAGTAAGAATATCTGACTGACATAAGTCATCAGCTCACTTAAGTAAGAACATCTGACTGAAAAAAGTTATTGGTTCTTACAAGAAACATTTTCTGATTCCAGTAAGCCACTGGTTGAATTTATTAAGTAAAGTGTCTGATTCATCTTGATCATTGTCTCGTACAATTTTCGAAAACATTACGACCTTGTCTTCAGATCAGAGACATGTTCGCTATGTACTCGCACCTGATTACACTTTTTGTACACGGTGATCTTAAAAACAGAGACCAAAGAGTCTTAAGCAATTGCACTGTTGAGCTTGCAAGTAGTTAGCACTTTGTCTCGAGAGAATGTAACGATATGGCATGAAAGCATGAAACTAATTGTTTTTCGAAAGAACGTAAATGATACAGCATGAAATCAGCAAAATTTATAAAGAGGATACAGGTTTTCCTCCATTAAAATCAACAATTCAACACCTTGCAGTATTCTGTACGGAAATGTTACTGGCACATGACGTAAGTAAAATGAGAAACTGATACATGAACTGACCAAAGGAATTGTAGTTTCACCTTTCTTTTAATTCAGAGGGTGCTGGCACTGACTATTAGGCTTTTCTTAATCCTTTGTTTTAATCCCTTTGTAGTTTTTGAGTAATTCACTTTATTCCCAGCGTTCCCTTGATGCATTTTGGGGTTACCCGTCTTTACAAGTCAATAAGGTATTATTCGATAAGGTATTTCCAAAAACCATTTTGTCCATCTTGCTTTCTCTGGTGTTTTTTATCTTTTTTTTTAATTGTTTTCAAAGACAAAGCATTTAGGAACAAAGTGTCAGTAAACAAAAGAATTCTGTGTAAGTTGCACAGGAAGTAGAGGGATTAATGTAAAGGTGTATTAGTTCTGCTTTTGATTTGCATGACTTTATTCCTGCGTGGTCTTATTTACAGATGCCTTCACATTCATTGCCACATCACGGGAGATCCTCTCTTGTGGTATGTTGCCATGGTGATATCCAGCACCTGCACATTAACTTTGTTTCTCTAATTGGTATTGTTGTGGCACCTTTCACTGCACCACATGCACCAACCTTCCTGTTTGCAGCTGTGTCACATCAACCAAGAAATACACTTACGGTGCAAATACCTTCACAGCAATCACAAAAAGTTTGTAAAATAATTTGATCGCTGAAAGCTGACCATATCAGAATAAGAGCTTGCTTGTTGGTGAGGAAGCACATCTCATCTCCAGCCATCTGAAGCCACCACCCTTCTGACCAACTGAGGAAGCAACTCCTCTTACCCTTATCTCTCCCTCCCGCCATCCCACCCCCATTTACCCTCTCCAGCCGGCACCCTCCTGGCCATAGAAAGCTTACCACAGATGGAAGAGGAAGGTATAAAGGCCTGTGGAGAAAGGAAATTGTATGAATGTCAGTGATGTACTCACAATATTATACACTGTGGGATGGAAGCATGTAACATGGTAATATAGAAGAGGGAGCAAAATGAGTGCAAGGCAATTTACTACCACACTCTGAGGTGTGTAACTATGTGTGGTGCCACAGTATATATATTGGGGAAAGCAATGGAAAAGAGAGAGAAAGAGTGGGAGGGCGGGAGCCGGGGGGGGGGGGGGGGGGGAATCAATTCCCCCCCCCGACCCTTGAGCATATTTTATGATATCGCTAGTAATTTCAAAATAGTAAAGGATCGCTTTATAGTACGTAAAATTTGACTACGCAGCTCGTACTATTCCAACGCAGTGGCGTACGCAGGGAGCCGGGGGGGGGGGTGGATGGTAATCAATTAAGTCCTCAATTAAGGTGGGAAGGGGGGAGGTTAAGATGCAAATATTTTGTTTCATCATGATGAAGAAGAAGAGAAATGTCTTATAAGGCACCCATGGCAGCACCTAGGTAATTCCTATTTCCTGCTAGTGTCTACAAAAGGGATGTCAGGAGCCAATGTAAAGTAAGAAATTGCTACACAACTGGGGTATGCATAAAAGGTGCAGATGCTTTTAGTGCTGCAAGAAGTTTGGAAAGCATTAAACATTGGATAGTAACTAAATGATGCAAGGGAGAATTTCAGTAATTCATTCATTCATTTAAAAAAAAAAAATGGGGCATGACAAAATTCACTGCAAAGCTAAGTTGTTCAATAAATGTTTCATTATCTATTTTGCTTTTGTTTAACTAAATTTTATGTTTTATTATTTAAAGCTGTGCTTGAAGTGATGAGCTTGCAAATCTTTTTTTTTTCCCTGTTTGTTTGTTTTCAAGAAGTTTAATTGTTTGTTGCTCTTTTGTAGCTGCGTCATCTGTTGGCCAAACGGCCCAGCCTCCCGGCAACATTTGAGCATAGAGAAACTGTTGAGGTATATTTTGTATCATTGTCTTTTCCATCATCGTCATCATCATAACAAAGCTCCTAGCACACAACATTTTTCTTACAATATCCACTTAATTTGTCAATCTTTACATAAATCAAATAAATAAATATTCCCTCTCAACAAATCTTTCTATGATTTCAAACTTACCATTTTGGTTGATGTTGAGTGCTCATAACACAAAATCCTTGTCATTAATAATATACTTGGAAGTGTTCATATAACTTGTAATACTCCTTAATAATAGTGTTCATAGTAATAGTGTTGATATTAACAATGTCACCTATTGGATTATGTTTACAAGCACTAGTGTTCATAGTGACTTTAATTAATCCTCGGTAATATTATGGCTAATATAGTTATCATGGTACAGTTAGGACAACACTCCTCACTAATACTATGTTTGATAGCAATGTCCATGGTTATCACTAGTACTATGATTGATGAGAAACATTTAGGACAATATTCCTTAATTTGTTGTTTTATCACAACAAAATATAAACAAAATGAAAGATAATTTTTATCTTTAAAAATAAAAAAACCACAGGTTGCAAAAGGAAGTACCCTTAAGAACCTTTTTTTGGCTTGAAAAGAAAGAGCTCTCCCGGAGGTAACAGACAAAGTAATACACATAAATAGCAACAAAAAGGATAAACCCCCTCCCCCTCCCCCTACCACACCCCTACCACGACCCTACCTGCCACCCTATACATTTACTAATACTATGGTTTTAATGATAATCTTCCCAGGCCAATATTCCTCCGAGGTATCCAAATTACTACTTGTATTAGGGTTCATATAAATAACGTTGTTCCTTCTCAGTATCCCTATTCCATCTCCTATTTGTCAGTTTGTCATAATTAATATGGAAAATTTGAAATCTAATTCAAGGATAATATCATTCTATATTGTACTCAACACAAGGTAACCCATGATGCTTTTGAACATTCTGTTGAGGTCTTCATTAAATGATGTTTCATTGGGTTGTTCCTTTGTTTTACCCTAACCAAACCTAATTGGATACCTTCAGTCTAACTAAGGGATTTATGTAGTTGCATTCATTTAACTACTGGTTATCAGCAATTCATTAATCGGTTAATCCGACTATGAAAAATTGTACGTCCCACAATTTTGATCATTTTCTGGTACAGTTTTGATGGATTAAAGTAACATATGGCCTTCGTAAGTTGCCTTTCATCACTCTGTATGATTTCATCCAATTATAACAAAATCAACTCAACTTTATACAATCATAAAGTGGTACCCACTACAAATGAAGCAAATGCCATTATATTTCATATTTGCCTTATTTGTGGTGTGCCTATTTTACAAATAAAGCAATATATATTAACAATAATCAGGCTTAATATCATCATGAAGCCATGTTTTAAAATACATTTGAAAGAAAACTTATATTTTATTCTTCTTTAGTTAACAAAAATTCACTATGAAAAGTTTTCTGATAAGGAACTTCTGTTCCCTTGACATAAAAAAAGGAAATATGAAAGGAACACCTTTCTGGCCTCTTTAACTTCAGGATACTGTAATGTTGATGAAAACTACAGGTGGGTTAGGGTCAAAGTTTATATTTGCATAATAACGTCACAACCCTTCATAGCATATATACGTACGTTTCACAAAGGACCAGGATTGAATGTATTTACGTGGAGAGAGGTTAACTGTGTTGAAAATGTCAAATTACTTCCTGGAATTTGTGTAGAATATTGCTGGAGTAACTTGGTAAGCATCTGGTGAGAATCACAACTGGTTATGCAAAACACCAGGCTCATTTGAGTGGTCAATGAAGGCTTCTTAACTTACAACGATAATATTAGAACATTTAAAATTAGGAGAGAATGCCTTTAGTCCTTCCTCCTGGGAATAAGCTTGCCTCCTAGTTACCAGACACCTGCTATGCTATTATGATATGCATTTATAGCAGAATGACTTGAGCAACTTCTAAGTAGCCAAACGTTTTCCTTCCTGGAGTCAAGATAATCCTGACAAAAGCTATAAATCTGGAAAAAAATAAAAATTTCCAAGAAAGTCAAAATTATCAGACTTCATTGAAAGGCCAGGGAAAGGTTGTGCTGAACAGCCTGTTAAATATGGCTGAGCAGTTATGATTGAGGAAATCCCTGTTGATCTTTTAAACCTCAAGTTTACTCTTGGGTGATATTAGACAGAATCCTGGTTGTTAAAACGTTCAGTCAATTTTGATAACTTCGTCATGGAGAAGTCATCAAATGGATCTTTGTACCGAGAGACAGGAAAACCAGATACGATATAAAGATGAATGGTGTCACCCGTTTCTAGTCGGAAGCCGATGTTTCTTTACAATGTGGCACCAGCTGTTCGTTCTTAATGTGAACATAATTTCACCTGCAACTTGCTTTTCTTGCCGTAGAATGCATGAATTGAGAAAATGCATTTTCATTTGAAAAACTTTCCTCTTTTCTTATTCCATACAACTTCTTTTTGTTTGTTGCACATAGTCCAGCATTAGTTGCATCTTCTTGTCTTAGCATCTTCCCTGCTCAATATCTCTGTTCCTTCTTTCTGTTGCCTCCATAACATAACCCTTACTCTCCCCCTGTAGTCATTTGCTGCTCCTTCTACTAACCTGCAAAATGATGTCAACCACGCTGCTTCTTCGGTTGCCCCTGAAGCCTCCAAGCTGCCCCCCTGGTCCAAGGATCTCAAGTCCAAATCCTTACGAAGACCTCCAATCGTTTCTCGAGAGAACGATGAACAGGTGAAATTCATGTGTAAAACTAATGTAACACTAATGTTAAGTTCAAGTTTATAATAAAAAAATGTATCATATATAGTGCAAAGTGTTAAACAAAAGTCCTTGCAAAATGAAATTGCGTAACATTGCATGTTGTAGATTAATCTAACAGCATGTTTTCTAATACGCATGATATACTGGGTGAAGGAATGCCTGCCTGGTTAGCACTACCGCACCATCAGTATTAGGTTGAAGGGCAACGTGGTTACTACAGGATTGAATGACTGCCTGGTTGGCACTCTCAGCACTATGTGACATAGCATAGCATCAATTCCGGTCAATGACAAGGAATATACAGTATGGTCATCCATCACAACATGGTGATAGCCTCAGGAAGAACGATGCACTCATCACAACATTTTGAGATTCGCACACCAATACGGTTCTACAGAGTACTTTCCATAATGATAAGGAGCAAGAACATATCCATATCGAGACACAGTAGTGACTTCTGTCCAGAACTGGTCATAATGCTACACAGTCACAGCATACCCTCAAAACTGTACAATGCCGGGGTGAGGGAGGGGCGGGGGGGGGGGGGGGGGGCAATGACAACATGGTGACACGTGATCAGCACTTCCTATTATGACCAATACCAAAAGTACAATAAAGCTGTATTAACATGGCTACCTAACAAAAAACTGCATAGTAACAACAAATTCATAACAATGTGTTGCTCACAACAGTACATTCTGATCCTGTTATCTGTAACTAGAACAATGAACAAAATACTCTAGCTATTGAAAGAGGAGCAAGAAAATACATATTGCTATACTATCTTTTGCATAGTCTTTGTTACATCATCCGACTTTTAGAACCATTGACATGAATTCATTGCCAGCTGCTCCCCTTAAAGCCTACTAAAAGTAAATTTATACATCTCCTTTTCTCTTCCGGTACTTCTCCTGGCAAAAGTATATCGCTCGCAGATCATAAACCCTTTTTTTTTTTTTTTTTTTTTGGTGTTGTAACTTTTTGATCTAATCATCAGCTCTGCAAATAGTCATCATAATTAAGTAATTTTACAGTCTGGAGAAATGGGACAACTGGACATTAATTGATAAATATTCTATGACAAATTGTAATTGTCCGATATGAATGGAATTTTTGAAAGATATACAGAAAGAGATTATCGGTGATGTGGGTTTGAGAAGACCAGACAATCAGGATTTGTCAGCTGTTGAGGACCATACTGTAATACGCCCCTGTTTAGTATCTCTTCATGAATTGGTTCATGCTCTTAAAGCTGAAGTAATCCTGCTGTCATGAATTTGTTCAGATTTGTCAAAAGCTAAAATCAGCTTCTGTAGAGTTAATCGTCAATCTAAGGCATATAAGGTCTGTGATATATAGACACACGCTATGAATAACCATTGTAGAAACATGCCAAAGATCAAACATGATTTAACCATATATGAATATCTGTATATGATATGTGTGCTATTCAAAACAATGATATAACCAGAGATGTGCATATCCCTAATATGATATGTATGCTATTTAAAACAATGATGTATTCAAAACAATGATATAACCAGAGATATGCATATCGGTGATATGATATGTATGCTATTCAAACCAATGATATAACCAGAGATATGCATATCCGTGATATGATATGTGTGCTATTCAAACAATGATATAACCAGAGATATTCATATCTGTGATATGATATGTATGCTATTCAAAACAATGATATAACCAGAGATATGCATATCTGTAATATGATATGTATGCTATTCAAAACAACGATATAACCAGGATATGCATATCTGTGATATGATATGTATGCTATTCAAAACCATGATATAACCAGAGATATGCATATCCGTGATATGATATGTATGCTATTCAAAACAATGATACTGTATAACCAGAGATATGCATATCTGTAATATGATATGTATGGTATTCAAACAATGATATAACCAGAGATATGCATATCCATGGTATGATATGTGTGCTATTCAAAACAATGATACTGTTTAACTAGAGATATGCATATCCATGATATGGTATGTGGCCTATGAAAAACAATGATAATACCAGATATATGCATATCCATGATATGACGTGCGTTATGAATATGTATGACCCGAATAAATCATGGCAAGTTATATATATTACTAAAAACGGTGTAATATGTATGCTATGAATAAACATGGTACAAGAGTTATATATGAATAATCATGATGTAGTACATGTCAGCACCTTGTTATCAGTTAGATTTAATTGTAAGGAGATATCCTATGGAAAGTGCATTTCTATGAAAAGAAGAACACACTTTCCATGCATATATGATACATAAGAACATTTCCTATAGATACTACCTGGGGGGTATATATATAATATTGAACAGATGTTATTTTTTATGAAGGATATAAATGCAAAGGTAATACATTCTGTTGTTTATGGAAATGAATTTTTCTTTGGCTATATCCTTTAAGTTCTATGCCTTACTGTTACAATATGATAATATCAGACATGTATAAGGACGCCATACATATCCTCCGTATAAATATTGATAATAGGATATAATCTAAGAATTATCAATATTTTACTCGATTTTAATGTCTACAGAATCTAAATCAAGAATACCGTTGAGTATCAAATTTCTTGCCAGTGCATTCAGGGTGTTAACCTCAGATTTTATTACATCAATTTGCTACCAGTTCTCGAAATTATTCTTATTGAGTGTGTCTTTAGTACACAATGGTTGTTTTATCACTGGAATCCATCAGTGGTATTTCATGTCCCAAAAATAGGTCTTGCTTGTCCCGTTATTATATTTATTCGTTCCCGTAGGTGAAAGGAATCTATGAGATATTTGACGGCACGTGTGTGTATGTATGTGACACCTGCTTATAAACACAGTAACTCGAAAAGTTCATGGTGGATTAATTTCATATTTGGTATGTGGATCCATTATATTGACTACAGGAAGAACCCTATTTTTTTTTCTTTGAAGGTCAAAGGTTCTTTGAGGTCAATATATGTCAAAAAGTTGAAACTTTTTGAGCATGACAACTCGCGATTCTTGGCCTGTCACGGTCAGTACAAGCAAATGTTGTCAGCCGCTCTGGTGGGTAGCAATTATCCTATATGTTTAGAGGATGACAAGTATCGATTTCTCTGTCATTTTCTTGCCTTGTAGGTGACCGATGGTCCTGTATCAAACGTGTCAACGAAGTCTTCAATTTCCAAGTCGTTTGGAGGAACATCACACACACCTGGAGCTGGTTCAGGCCAAGATGTAAACGATCTCAAAAACGAAATGAAAGCGTTACGCACGGAGATGGCCAATCTGAGAAACGAAATGGCCAGTCACAAGAAGGAGGTGAAGAAGGAAGTGGATAATTTGGTGCAGGAGTTAGACGAGGAGAAGAAAGTCCGGATGAGTATGCAAGTGGAACTCGATAGAGTCAAAAGAATGCTGAAAAACTGAGGTCAAGGGTCACCATTACTACTATCATCATCATCATCATCCTCATCATCATCATCAGCTCAACTACTAGGTCAGTGCAAGACAGCTAGTATTCATTTTGTATCATTCTCATATATATCCACCAAGCCGAGTACAGAAGGCGGAGGAGCGGCCCTCTTAGCTCTGCTTAAGATGGATGACTTCTGGGAACTGTAAGCGAGGATTCTACGATATTACGACCTCGAAGGTTGTCGGTCTACAAAATCAGACCCAGTAGGTTCTTTGTATACTTTATTTGACTGACTGCACTGCCTAGACACCTCTGTATGATAGCTTTTCTTATGTATAAACCACAACTGAATTTATCAGATATTAGTATAAATTGCGGTACAAGGACGGGACATGCAGGAAGCTGTATGGTGTCTCGGACAATGGAAGCGGCCAAGTAGTAGTAGTGAAGTAACCAACAGTACCACCCATTACAGGATTATTCATATTTCTACTACCATTCCTCCATGATCGTCAACTCAAAATGGAGACCCAAGACGAGAAAGGCGATTGTAGCCAACTTTCTTTCATCTGGATATCTCGTGCTATGTAGTTTATATAAATCAATCAGTTTTACTTCTACTGGATGACAACTCTGACTCATCGTGTAGCTACAGCCTACTCATGAAATTCCAATAAAGTGTCGGGGAGATTTGTTCTAAGAGATGTTTCTCAGAGCAACATCAAGAGGCTCTCATGACCAGCAATCCAATTGTCCCTTCTTTCGGCTATCTTTACCTTGTTGGAGTTAACAGAGTCTTGTTTATCTTTTCAGTAGCAAGGACTAAAAGCTCTGTCATGTTTACAGAGAGAGATAGACATAGTCTGATGTGATGTGCACAAATCTACAAGGGCCTCAGAAAATGGTCTTGGGCTATTAGTGGGGTGTACCTTCTGGAGAGCTGTCACTTGAAGGGTCAGACCTTAACAAGGTCAATCTCGGAACTTTTATGAATTATTTGTACAATTACAACTTGTATGCTTAAGCATAGATATTTTCCCTACCTTTTCTTCCCCCAACCATTCACAGTGCCTTTCCATGTCAAAGTCTGATAATACACAGGAGATATTTTAACGTTTATGTAATTTCCTGAGCCATGGTCACTCCAATACAGGACATTCCAGGACCTCTAGTTTTCATATATTCCGTTTATCTTTTAGTTCATCAATGACATGTATAGTTGCAAGACATAAACAAACGTTGTCTTTCATTGAAATTTTTTTTTTGCCCAGAATCTTTTTGCATGTTTTTTCAGCAGAAGACGATGTAGACTTGTGGCATCAGTCTAGCAAGGCATTTTGTAGACCTGTGGCTGATGCCATCAGTCCTCTTCCAGCTATGTTTTGTCCAGCTATTGTTGAAAACAAACTGTGTAGTCCAAAAACCTATGTTATAATCATTGACTGTGCTGTTTTGGTTTATAGTGTGTTTTCAGTTTCGGTAGTAATCAACCAAATTATTAGAGTGTATCAATCATCTAGTAAACAGAAGGAGAGGAGAGGAGGAGGAGGAGGAGGAGGAGGAGAAGAGGTGGGGGAGAGGTGGGGGATAGGAGAGGGAAAGGGGGTGAGAGGTCATGAGGGGGAGAAGAGAGGAGTAGGAGAGGAGGGGAGGTGGGGATAGGGGAGTAGCAGAGAGAAGGGTAAAGGAGAGGAGAGGTGGGGATAGGGGAGGAGGGTAAAGAAGAGGTGGAGGAGAGGAGAGGAAAGGAGGGGGAGAGGTCAGATGGGGAGAGGAGAGATGGGGATAGGGGAAGAGGAGAGGTGGTGGAGAGGAGAGGATATGAGGGGGGAGGAGTGGGAGAGGAAAGGAGTCAGGTGGGGATAGGGTAGGAGGGTAGAGGAGAGGAGGAGTCGAGGTGGAGATAGGGGAGGAGGGGGAGAAGAGAGGAGGGGGAGAAGAGAGGAGGGGAGAGTAGAGGGGCAAGAGGAGAGGAAAGAATACTTCTGACACCTGAATCTGTTTTGGTGGCTCAATTGGAAGGCCCTTCACCCATCTTTTTATTAGCTAACTTCTACATCCACAATGTTCATTGCTATGGTAGGATCTTGGTCAACACAAAGTGTTTCAAATAATGGCTATGATTGAAAGAGAAATATATTCTTTGTTTTAATTCATGTTGTTGTACTTAAATTTATCAGATTATTGTACACTAGATTTACCTGTTCACTAGGCTGGTTAACCTTAGAGGTCTCTCAAGGGTCATACTAGATAACTTTTTTGGTCTTGTATTTTAGAGAGACAGAGGCACTTCTGTTTTGAGTGTGTTTGTAAGACAATTTAAGCAATCTCTGTAATAATTAATATGATTTACATACTGAGAATTAGGATATCATGATCTATGTTCATGTGCTTTATTTACCATGTCATGTTGTTTTGTTCACATTCTATAAACAAAAGGGAACAAACAGTTTTTTGTGATGATCTGTTCTTGAGTACTTCTACTGATTATGATCTTCAAATATTAAAACTAAAACAATTTGTTATCAATGGTCTGGTTGCTACCTCTTTTGGTTGATGGTGCTAGGATGTAATCAGCTACACCATTGCCAAAAAAGTGAAGCATTCTGTAGGAAAAGCTGGGGCTGGTACCCTGGTATCTTTTTCCTCATGTTATATAATATGATATGATATAATTGAATTTTTTTAGCAGCAGCATAGTAAGAATAGTTTGTTTTTTAACTATAGTAAGCAAGTAATCCTCATGTTACCATGGCAACAGTAAAGTTGAGTTACTTGTTAGGCCATTCCACCTAATGGCAGGTTATTAGCGTTGCACTCCAACCACTACGGCTCTGTTATGCATAAGATTAGTGTGCCCTCTAGCCAGTCCGCTTAGAGTTTCAATCACTAACAGTCGGCATGGTAACAAGATTCAATTTGTGATTTATGCTTTATTTCTAGTGAGGGTGTATGATACGGCTATAACATTCATTTCATCCAAAATTTTAATTGTAATAAAAAACAAATTCCTTGATACATTTTTGGTACTTAATCGTATGAATGATTTTCACTAAACAGAGTAAGATTTAAACTTTGTTGTTTTCATGATTGGTGAATCGTTTAGAATTTAATTTTGTCCCCCTTATTTTTAGGTTGACCATCCAGTGGTTTCCTAGCCTGGCAAAGCTAATATAGATACAGAAATATGTATATTTCAATGCTTAATTTTTGAATGCAACAGCTAATTTATATTCATTGGTTCAATTTGGATAATACATGTACTTAAGCAGGCATAAATTTTACCAGGCAACAAAATTTACCAAAATTTGTTGTGCTGTCTTATCTCATATGATTTCCATTATTTCTATAAAAAAAATATAAAAAAATTGCTGCAATTATTCAACGAATACTCAGTATTGCTAATAGCTAATTAAGATGAGAAAAAAATTTAAATGATATCTATGAAATTCTGCTGAAGATGTTTTCCAGCATAAATCATTTCTTTAACCATGTTGCAGGTAACATAGACAAGGATCCGTCATTTCAACTGACAACAGAGGTGGATGTAGGGGGGGGGGGGGGGGGGGGGGGGGGGGGTGTGGATTATTTACAAGAAGCACATTACAAATGTTATCATTTCAGACCACAACATACATTCATGTGATCACATATGTCATAACTATTTGATTTGCATCCTCTAAGTGAACCATATACCCTTCATGTGCCTAACCACTTGTACATAGTTGAAGGAGAATGACTACTAATCAAAATTCTAAAGAATGTGTGTGTGGGTGTGTGGGGGGGGCTGATGTCTTTGTTCCGTCCCCTTTGAGTAATTTGGGAGAGGGGCAGGGGATATGAGAGAGATTCTATACCTGGTGGTAGAGTAAATTTGACATTTACTTGATTGGCTGTGATATCTCAGCAAGTTCAGTTGTGACAAAGATTTCTTGTTCCTATACGACAAGAGGCATGAATTTGCATAAATTTGCATAATTTGCATAAATATAAAAAGATCACCTGCCTACATGGTTAGAGACCATCTTCTGCTTGTCAATACGGTGTTCCTTATGCCATGATAAGAATGTGTCCAGTTTTCTGGAGTATTCACAGTTTTAACTTCGTGGATGTTATTTGGAATTAAGTCATTATTAAGGTATACCCATATCCATAAGCTTCTTCTATTGTGTTAAGTTTTCATCAACAACGAAGCTATTCT